>BDUI01001431.1:15675-27985 GCA_002335545.1 Apodemus speciosus
ACAGAGAGAGAGACAGAGAGAGAGACAGAGAGAGAGACAGAGAGAGAGACAGAGAGAGAGAGACAGAGAGAGAGAGAGAGTCCTAGGCAATCCTGGACTCCATAGAAAGAATCTGCCTCAGAGAGAGAGAGAGAGAGAGAGAGAGACAGAGACAGAGACAGAGACAGAGAGACAGAGAGACAGAGAGAGACAGAGAGACAGAGAGAGACAGAGAGAGAGACAGAGAGAGAGAGAGAGAGAGAGAGAGAGAGAGAGAGAGATTCATCCCCTAGCATGGCTGATCCACTTTCCACCTAGGGGCTGGGGAAATGACTCAACAGACAAACCTTTTGCCATTCAGGGGTCGGATCCCCAGAACTCGCATATGCCGGGTAGCTGTGGCAGCCCACTTGAAATTCTTGGGAGGCAGAAACAAGCAAGCTGAATAGCTCTGGGTTGAACTGAAAACCCCACTTCAAAGAGATGGAGAGCCACGGATGAAGATTCTAGATCAAACAAACATTATGGTGACCCCCAGCCATAAAATTATTCCATTGCTACTTCATAACTGTGATTTTGCTAGTTTTGAATCATAATGTAAATATCTGTTTTCTGATGGTCTTAGATGACCCCCCATGAAAGGGTTGTTTGACCACCCCACCACCACCCCAACCAAGCCTGACCCCCACAAAGGGACTGGAACCCACAGGCTGAGAACAGCTGCATTAGATGGACATCAGCCTCCAGTCTCTTCAGCTATGCTCACACACATACACAGGCCCCTCACACACACATGCTCTCCTAGACATAAACACACRCACGTGCACACCACACAGGCATACACATATAGTAAAATAAAATATGAAAACACACTGCAGTGGCTTGGATGAGAATAGCCCCCATAGGGTTATAGATGTGAATACTATAGTATAGTATCTATACTATGGTGGTCCCCAGTTAGTGGAACTGTTTGTTAAGGATTAGGAGGTGTGGCCTTGTCTGAGGAGGCATGTCAGTGGGCGTGGGCTTTGAGGTTTCAAAAGCCCACACTACTTCCAGGTAGCCCTCGATGCTTTGTGATTGGTCTCAACATGTAAGCTCTCCACTACTGCTTCAGCACCATGCCCGCCTGCAAGCTACCCCGCTTCCCCACCGTGGTGGTCATGGACCCTCTGAAACTGCGAGCCTCACAGTCAACGCTTTCTTTTATAAAATGCCTTGGTCTTGATGTTTCGTCTCAGCAACTGAAAAGTAACGAAGACAAACAGTATACTCATATCTAATGGTTTATTATAAAGCATATTTTAAAGAATACAAATGAACAGCCAGATGAACAGATGTGCAGGTAAGATCTGGAATAGTCCCAGGATCTTCTGGCCACAGAATTGGCGTGCCCCACCCTACCTGCATATTGGGAGTGTTGTTCCTTGTGCTCTGAACCCTCCTGTGATCGGCTACGTTGAACTCTTCTGGGGTTTTACAGAGACTTCATGCTGCAGGCACGGATGCTAGACTGGGTAGGGAGACCCAGCAAAGCCTGTCTATCCAGACTCCGTAGGACTCCTTTCCTTGTGGCTAGGCAGCAGGCATGCTCTGGAATGAGGAAGGACATTGACCTATTGTTGAATGAGAGTAGGTCAGAGAATTTATTATGGTCAGCTAAAAGATGGGAGGGGAGGGTGAAGGATTAAAACTTGCTTTACCCACCTTGGGGGGCTGGGAGATGGGTCAGTGGGTAAAGGCCCTTGCCACCAAGCCTAAACACCTTGCCAGGTCCGAAGGAAACTCCACTCCCCCAAATCCTGGCACCAGTTCCCCTCTGGTGAAGGAGCGGTTCCTCTCGACGGTCAGAAGGAGCAAAGGGCTATCTGTGGTGCCGATTAGCAGGCCACAGAGCACTCTGGCCTCCAGGCTCACCTGTGACTCCTCGGCTCGTCTCTCTCCACTCCCGGCTCACCTGTGGCTCCTCGGCTCGTCTCTCTCCACTCCAGGCTCACCTGTGGCTCCTCGGCTCGTCTCTCTCCACTCCAGGCTCACCTGTGGCTCCTCGGCTCGTCTCTCTCCACTCCCGGCTCACCTGTGGCTCCTCGGCTCGTCTCTCTCCACTCCCTACCTAAGCTTCTCCAGCTCCTGGGTTCCTGCCCAGCTTCTCAGCCCTACACAACTGCTGTTGTGGCCTTGTGCTTTTTTGGCCCTCTCTTTTCTCTTCCTCTCTCCATCCTGTCTCTTCCTCAGGCACTCTCTCCTTCTCTCTCTCCTCTTATGGCCAAGTCCAGTCTGCTGGCTGCACAGTTCACCAGGTTCTCTCTCTCTGCTCAGCACAATGCCCTGATGTCCCTGGCTTTCCATCAACCACACCTCGAAGTAGTCATGATTTCAATTTACAGAGACCTGAGTTGGATCTGAGGGCCCTCATCGTGGAAAGGGAGCCAACTCCCAGAAGTTGTCCTTCGACCTGCTTCCTGCACTTTCTAAGTAAATAAATAAATGCAATGAAACTCAGAATTTCTCAGGCTCTCTGGACAATTCCTTACTGTGGTGTGTGTGTGTGTGTGTGTGTGTGTGTGTGTGTGTGTGTGTGTGTGTGTATTTTATTGTTTTTCATAGAATTTCTAGCCCAGGGTAGCCTCAAATGTACTGCACAGCTGAGGATGACCAAGAACCAATTATGCTTCTAATGCTACTATGACTGTTATTTTTTAAGTGACAGCTTTATTGAGCTGGAACACAGAGCAGAAAGTTCACCATTTTAAGTTGTACAATTCAGTGGTTCTAGTATACGATTCATAGCTATGAAAAAGAACGATCAAGTTCCAGAACAGTTTTTAATCATTATTAATATTTTTATCACTCCCTTTGTGTCTTCCCTGTTTCCTCTCAGCCACTTATAAATGCGATTACCTACAGCACATGACCTCTCATGTCTGCCTTCTCTCCTATAGCATAATGTGTCCAAGGTTCCTGTGTGTTGTTGTATATAAGGACGTTTATTTCCACTGTCACACCACATTCTGTGAATAGTTTCAGCTGGCTACAGGGTTAGGGGGCCCAGTTTCCACTCAAGACTGCTTCCATCTCTCATACCTACCACAGGTTCATGAGGCTCCCAAAACCATCTTGGATTTTGGAAATTCACTAGAAGGACTAACAGGGCTCTCCAAAGCCTCTTTCACAATGGTGAGGTCTTATTTCAGGTCAAAGGCACAGATAAAGCTCATTAAGAAACAAATATACAGAGTGGAGTTCAGCAGAACTTCAAACACAAAGCCTCTTCTACCCTTTCCCCACGGAGTCAGGCCACCATCAACTCCTAGCCTCAACATGTGACGGTGTGAGTGGACACTGTACTTCGGTGTCCAGAGTTTTAGTTTACTACATACACATGACTGATTGATTAGTTGATTCCATGTATTGGTGAATTAATTGAACAGCAAGTACACACACACACACACACACACACACACACACACACACACACACCATACACCAGCTAATTTTGATATGCCTAGACTAGCTCAATGGCTGAGCATTTCTAAACCCCCTGAAGCTAACCAATAGCCCCCTCCAGTATTCCCGAGTGTTCATCTTTTACCCCAGACCCAACCAGGGAAGTGGCCTCTAGGGCCACTTTCTTGGATTCTTATATTCAGCGGGTCTTTAAGTTTCATCTTTCTCCTTCTCTCCTCTCCCCTCTCTCTAGGCCTCTTGTCTGAGCAATCTAAAAGCCCTGCCCCGTCTCCCTACCCAGCGAATGGCTGTATAGCAGTTCTATATTATCAGTTGAAGCCAGCTGCAGGGGCAGGGACCCTCAGGTCTGGAAACATGGCTTTTGGGCACTGAAATTAAGACAAAGCATTAGAACCAATTTTCAACAATTTCCTGTATGGTTTATCTCAGTCTCCAGGTTGACAAACAAGGCTCCATCCCAAAGGTGCATTGTTGATTTCTGATACAGCTCTTCCAGTCTATGGGGTCGAGTAAGGGGGTGGCTAACTCCCACTTTAAATCACCTTGTTGAGACTATCCACTAAGAACCAAGGCCCAAAGGCAAACAAAGACTCTCCCATCAGCCATAACATTCCAGAAGCACAGAACAGAGTTACATCCTTGAGCCAAGGCCAAAGGCCGGACCTTCTTTTGGACAAGGCCGGATTCTCTGCTCCACATATTCTGTTGTAGGAGTGTGTCACATTTAAACAACCTATACCTTTGTTGGTGAACATTCAGGTTGCCTCAGCTCTTACTCTAACGTTTAATGCTTCTATGAACATTCAGGAGCCGCAAGTCTCTATGCGGTTAACTAGTACTCCTTTCATATATGTGTAATCTTATCTTATATACACGTGGGTGCTGGAAATTGAAACTAGGGCTCCAACCTGGGTTTTCTGGAAGAGCAGCAGATGCTCTTAACTGCTGAGCCATCTCTCTAGCTGCTAAAATGTATTTCTTAATTTTTCATTGGGTGCTTATTGAACTCAGTCTTACTTCTTAAGTTTTTCTGTATTGCAGGAAGTATGCCAAGGATGGGCTAGAGAGATGACTCAGCAGTTAAGAGAGAGCACTCTAGCGGAGGACCTGAGCTTGGCTCCTACCGACTACATCAGGTGTTTTCCACGCTTCCAGGGAATCTGATGATTCTTCTGCCCTCTGTGGGCATTCCCACTCAGCAGTGCACAATACTSCTCCCCAACTTCCACACCCCCACACACGTATGTCAGGTTCAAAGAGTACTCCCTCCTCAGAAGAGCAGGCTACCTGACTAGTGCAAAACTAAATCTAGGCCAGCTCGACCTGGATTATAGAAAGATGTCTGGTGGTTTGATAAAAGCCAGCATTCCTCAGAACTTGTGAGACTGGTTCCCATATGCCAAAAAGGAGTCATTTCCTTTACTTCTGGCTCTCCAACTGACCTAAGCCTGTGGTATCTATCAGCATATCAAAGTCCATGCCAGCCTTCAGGGTCCCTCGGGCCTCAGTCACAGTACTTGTCATACATTCTAAAGCCCCCAACTCTTCCCCTCTAGCTCACAGGCTTCCTTCATTCCCAGACACCCATTCTTACAACCCTTGTGTGATGGCTTGAATAGTTTGGCCTGCATAGACTCATGTGGTAGAATGCTTGGCCTACAGGGAGTGGCACTATTAGGAAGGATGGCTTTGTTGGAGTAGGTGTGGCCTTACTGGAAGAAATTCGTCACTGTGGGCATGGCTTTGAGGTGTCTTATGCTCAAGCTCTGCCCAGTGTGAAACTTTCTCCTGGCTGGCTAAGGAACACAATATCCTTCTAGTTGCCTTTGGTTCAAGAGGTAGAGCTCTCAGCTCCTTCTCCAGCACCATGTCTGCCTGTAGGCTGCCATGCCTCCAGCCATGACGATAATGGACTGAACCTTTGAGCTGTAAGCTATGGTCATGGTGTCTCTTCACATCAATAGAAACCCTAAATAAGACAGTACCCAACCTTTTAGCCAATTTTAGTGGGGAAACTGAGGTGTAAGGATGATAAAGTACATAGAGAACGAGACAGAGACATTCCCCCAGGGGTCCCCAATCCCCTACATTGCAATCTGTCCCCAAGTCTTATATTTCTTTGCTAGTGTTCCATGAGACACTCTTTTCATAAGATGAATTAAGAATGATTGCTTAGGCTAGTACAACGGGGATCCTTTTACTTGCCAGAGAGGGAGATCTGGTCCCACCCTTTGCTGACTGTACCACTCAGCAGAGTGGGCCCTGTACCCCGCCTGGGTAGAGCCGGGCCTGGTGGTATGAGTTCGGGTGAGTGGTTGAGAATGGGAATGCTGGCCCTGCCCCTAGCTGGCTGTGGGGTTGGGGGAACTAGCCGGGGCAGTGCTAGAGTGTTCACCTGAGTGATGTGGGTGGAGGAGAGAGCTGGCAGGCTGACCGGCTCAGTTACCACCCAGGCTTTGAGTTGACCCACTCCAACACCTACCCCATCTATGACATGCCGGAGCATGTGAGAAGCCCAGCCCTGCAGATCCAAAGCTGCAAGATCTTCGTGACACAAGGCAACAACTAGATCCAGATGAGGATCCAGTACTGATAGTGCAGCAGACAACAGAGCTTGGAACCAGACCAATAACTCATTATACTGAACATTTGCAAGTAAATGTGACTGTGATTAACATACTGCAGATTCCATGATGAGATTTTGAGTTGTTTGCTCTTGTTTGTTTGTTTGTTTTTATTGTTATTCTTTTTTTTTTTTTTTTTTTTTTTTTTTTTTTTTTTTTTTGGTTTTTTGGATTTGTTTTTTTTCCGGGAGACAGGGTTTCTCTGTATAGCCCTGGCTGTCCTGGAATTCACTCTGTAGACCAGGCTGGCCTCGAACTCAGAAATCCGCCTGCCTCTGCCTCCCAGAGTACTGGGATTACAGGCGTGCGCCACCAACCGCCCGGCTTTTTTTTTTTTTTTTTAAGATTTATTTTTATTTTATGTATGTGAGTACACTGCCACTGTCTTCAGACACACCAGAAGAGGGCATCGGATCCCATTACAGATGGCTGTGAGCTACTATGTGGTTGCTGGGAATTGAACTCAGGACCTCTGGAAGAGCAGTCCGTGCTCTTAACCGCTGAGCCATCTCTCCAGCCCTATTGTTATTCTTTTGTTTTTATTTATTTATTTATTTATTTATTTATTTATTTATTTATTTATTTTTACTTCTTCTTTGGGAGGAGTTTGCAAGGGCTGTGGAGGTTGTCTCAAGGTGTCTTAGTTAGGGTTTCATTGTTGTGAAGGGATACTATGACCAAGATAACTTTTATAAAGAAAACATTTAACTGGGGCTGGCTTACAGCTCAAAGGTTTAGCCCATTGTTGTCAAGGCAGGAAGCGTGGCGGCCTGCAGGCCGATATGGTGCTGGAGAAGGAGCTGACAGTTCTATAGTTGGATCGGCAGGTAGCAGAAGGAGACTGTGTCTGTCACACTGGACGTAGCTTGAGCATATATGACCTCAAAGCCTGCCTTCACAGTGACACACTGTGTCCAATAAGGCCACGCCTCCTCATAGTGCCAGTTTTATGGCCAAGCTTTCAAACACATGAATCTGTGGGGCCCACATCTATTTTAACCACCACGGATACCAGCAGCCTATGAGACTCCTTAGCACAAGCTGTGCGGAAGTGACTGGTCTGCCTTGACCTGGGATGATGCAGTGTTCTGAAATCTCTCTTGCATTCTAAGAAACTGAAAGTTTTGCTGAATCTCTCAGCCAGAGTTAACAATACACCTGGGAGTCACTTAAAACTTGACTACCGCCCTACTGTGTGCTCAGACTGTTTGACTTGCCTTTCGGCGAACAGCGCTATAACCAGCCTTACTAACTTTGGGTTTCCCATGTCGTCAACTTTTACAACCTCAGCTAATGCAGAGTGTTGTCTTAGGCCATGCATTCTTCCACACCCTGACACAGGTAACGCATGTGTATCCTTTGCTGAAAACAGCAAACACAGATGTTGGAAGCCGTTTGCTAAAATCTATCGTAAAGGTTGAATGTAACCCTTTATGGAAAACTGGCTAACAGGGATTGTTGTCTGGGTCATTTGGGATCAGTTAGAGCCAGTGATCTATACCCTTGTAGACTCCGTTAAAGATCTGTAAACTGTCCTGTTCCTTACCCTGTGAGATGCTTTTCTATGATGACCAATCAATATAAAGTGAAGCCCTTTGTGAGGGACAGACACCACCCACCCACAGATACATCCAGTTCCAACAAGAGACAGACACACAAGGATACACACAGACAGACACAGGGACAAACAGATTCATTAAGACAGCCTTCAGGCAGGCCGACTCAGATCATACAACACACACTCAGAGGATGAAGACACAGGGAGCAGGAAGCAGAGAGTTCAAATGTGGACGCTCTCTTGGTTATGTGAGTCCAGTGGGATGCTTTACTTTCTTTCCTTACTGAAATGCCGATGCATTGTTGGTGGCCTGGAGTTAATTACTAACGTGTTCTTGTCCACATGTTGACCTTTCTGGCCTAGGTCCAGTCTTGAGTGGTCATCCTGATTGCTTAGATAAAAGACAAATGGTCTCTGGGTTCCAAATGTTTGATGATGACTTATCACTGTTCCACTGTGGATTGAGGCGGGAGGATTCTCCCAATGAGGACATACCAACTGGTAAATGTGAAACATAGCATTGTTCTCTAAAGCCTTCAATGCCTTCCAATCCATACTAGCTTCTCTGTAATTTGCTCAGTTTTCCTCCTGCATTTCTCTTCCAAAGCCCCCATCAATCATGATTGGGGCCCTTAAGTGTGTTCCTCTCTCATTAGACTATAAACTGCATAAGGTGTGGAAATGTGTCATGATACTAGCTAGTTACCTTTGCCAATCTGTGACAGAGTAACTTAGAACCAGGATTTGTTTTTCCCACAACGTCAAGTCTACTCCGAAGTTGCTTGGTCCCATGAGCTCAGGCAGAAGAACATCATGGCAGCACAGCCTTCACCTCATGGAAAACAGGGAGACAATAACAGATACATAGTTGCAACCTTCAAAGGCAGGCGTCCAGGAACTGACTTCCACCAGCTAGATCCCATTTCACCTCCCCAAACAGTGTCAGCATCTGGGGAGCAAATATATTTAACCCCAACAGTCATGTTGGCCAAGTATCATGGTACCTGGTAAAATTCCCTGAGTCTACTTAGTAGTTATGAGGGAAGGGGGGTTCTTGCCAAGAAACTTTAATATGCTGCTCAGCTAAACATCCATGGAGCCAAGCAATGTGGAGATGGGATGAGTCACCCCTTTACACGTCTCATTTCCTGTTCATTCAAAGACCAGTGTTTCTAGGATGATTTAGCCCCCAGGGCTGTCTCTGAACCTCCGATGGGCCCTACATTGTTCTGACTTGCTCACACGGTTGTTTTAAAAAGGATGAGAATAAAGCACATTGACGTTGTACCAAAGCGAGTGATGGAAAAAGAAGCACACATTAGCCAGTTCAAAAGACTTTTCCTGCTTTGATTTCCCTGGCAGGTTTGTGGGATGAACTCCAAGCACTCATGGGTAATTTTCTAATCAAATTATGCTTTTGCATCATGGCAACTACTTCATAAATACAATTTGCTAGTATCAGCCACAATATCAGGAGGAGAAGCTGCAAACCTTAGATCTTCACATAAAACACATGTTGCCACACATTGTTTAAATCAAGCAGACTGCACCTGTCCAAACAGGCCGGTTCCCCCTTATTATCAACGTCCCAGCTGCTCATTCGCTCTTTGTCTCTCTCCAAATTCATCTGTTCTGGGTTCTTCTGTGTCATAGAGTTACTGTGGCCTGCTTAGGAGACTTTATGTTCAAATAACATCTAAAAGAATCAGGCTGGAAATGTAGCTCAGTTAATAAGAGTTCTTGCCTAGTATGCTAAAACCCTTGGTTCAGACCCTCAGCACCAGCTAAACCGGTGATAGATGCCTGTAATCCCAGAGCTCAGGAGGCAGGAGGAAGAAAATTGGGGGTTCAGGTCATTCCTGTCTCAAAAAAATGAAAGGAATGGAGGGAGGGAGAGAAGGAAGGTGGGAGGGAGGGAAAGAGGGAGGGAGGGAGGAAAGACAGCAGGCAGGCAGACAGAGATGGGAAAGGGAGAGAGGAAGGGCAAGCTGTAATTGAGCTCATAGCTCCCAAATCTCAATAACTTCAGTGTGGCTTGTCAGTGACTCACATACTGTCACTAGAATCCAGCTTGTCTTCTCAGCATCTCCGGTTCTATTCTCAAGTGTTGCTTCAAGATCAGAGGGTGGCAGCAGCCAGTCCTTCTATCTTCTCAGTTTATTATCCAGCAGACAGAAAGAGAGTGTCTTAGGGTTGACTGCTGTGATCAGGCACCATGACCAAGGCAACTCTTCTAAGGAAAACATTTCATTGGGTCTGACTTACAGGTTCAGAGGGTCAGTCCATTATCATCAAGGCGGGAACATGGCAGCAGGCATGGCGCAGGAGGTGTTGAGACTTCTACATCTTCATCTGAAGGCTGCTAGCAGAATCCAGGCAGTTAGGGTGAGGGTCTTAAGCCCACATCCAACATAACACACCTACTCCAACGAGGACTTCAACCTTCTAATCCTGCTACTCCCTGGGCTGAGCATATGCAAACCACCACGGAGAGGAAGTCCAGAGCCAACTGTCCCTGGGGCTGGTGCTCACAACGAAACCACTCATAAGACCAATTATTAGTTAACCTGCACCATGGCCGAGACTAACTATGGGGTCAGCCTGCTCTGACCCCCAGAACTGCAAGAGGAAGAAGTGGTTCCTGCTGCAGACGCTAGCTCATGTCTTTATAGAAGAGTACAGGGATGCTGGGCAGTAGCTCTGCAGGCAGCATTGAGCCTAGTTTCCCAGCTGCTCAGACCCTGCCCTTCCTGCTTCAGTTCACACGTGCTTTCAGATGTGATAAACAGGCTGGGACTTTTCAAACCTTTCTCCACTGGCATTCTAACATGGCTTTGGGTCTCTCATCGCTCTGGTTAACTCCTGTTTCAGTGTTGTTGTTATTGCTGTTTTTATTTTAAGTACGTGTGTGAAAGGGTGAGACAGTGGAAGGCTTCCATCATCTTGTATAATCACTGAAGCCATTTCAGGCTTACCTGGAATTTGCTTTCCTCAAAGGAAAATTCTGTGGAAAATTATTCTAGGAACCCAGGGTCAAGATGCCGCATAACTTATCTCAGCTTCTGTTAAACTGCTTGCTTGTGCAAACTCTCCCCCATGCAACTGCTGAGAAAGATACCAGGATGTGGCTTTTGTCTTCAGGATGGGTCCTGAAGGCAGGAGTGCAGTCTCAGCAGGTCCCAGCAGGCTGAAGAAAGACTTTCAATTGGCAGTAACTATCTGAGTGGCTTTGTATATAGAAAGTTATTTTATGCTAAAACTGAAAACAATAGGGGTTGTCTGACCAGAGTAGAATCAAGTTCTTTTCCCACAAATATTGACTCTTAAAACCCAGAAAAATGCTGTTTTGTTGTTGTATTTTGATTTTTGTTTTGTTTTGTTTGAGACAGGCTGTCATTAAGTATCCCTGGAACTCTCCGTGTAGTCCATGAGAGGTGCCTCTGCCACCTGTACGGAGACCACAAACGAGCTACCCTACCTGACTACTCGTTTATTTTTATATCTCAAATACAGGACTTTAACGCCCTTTATATTTTATATTGTTAGATCCAATTAATCACCTTCTGTTCTCTTTTAGCATAATTGCACCAGGGCACATCCTGAATGACTCTCGAGAGACAGACTCCTCCCTCACTTAGGAATGACGGCTTTTTGAAATGATTTATTTTTATTTTGTGTGCATTGGTGTTTTGCCTACATGTATGAATCTCCTGGAACTGCAGTCACAGACAGTTGTGAGCTGCTATGTGGGTGGTGGGAACTGAACCCAGGGCTTTCGGGAGAACAGCCACTGCTCTTAACCACTGAGCAGTCACTTTAGCCCCTTCATTTTATTTATTTATTTATTTTAAGGGCAAATAAGTCATGGAACATTTTGTTTGTTTGATTGGTTGGTCTTGGTTTTTTGAGATAGGATTTAGCCTAGAACTTGCTCTGTAGACCAGGCTGGCCTCTAACTCAGACTTCTGAGAGCTGGGATTAAAGGGGTGGACCATTATCACCAGCTCTAGTCATGGAACACTTTAATAGAAAGACGCACAGAGAATAAATATGGCGGGCAACTCAGTAGCTGAGGGAGTCTACCACCATGCCTGACTGCCTGCTTTGGATTGGGACCTGGATGGCGGTAGGAGAGAACGGACTCCCATAGGTGGTTCTCCCACCCCCTTTGTGCCCCACGGCTTGTGGACTCACCCCGCCCACACCCTCCCACATATACCCAAACCCTAGACAAACAAAAATGAGTCTATATAATTTAAAACTTAAAAAAGACATAAAATAAACATAAAAATATTAATTTGCGGGGCTGAGGAAGATGACTCAGCCAGTAAAAGCATTTGCTGTGCGGACATGAGAACCTGAGCTCAGATCCCCAGACTCCTCATGAATGCGGCGAGCGAGCAGCTGCACAAGCCTATAATCCCAGCATTTAAGAGAGGGAGACAGGCAGAGCCCTGAGACAGCCTTGGCCGGCTAAACTAGTCAAATCTGTGAGCTCCGAGATCATTGAGAGATCCTGTCTCAGTAAAGAGGTGGAGAGCAGCCGGACACCCTGCCTCTGGTCTCTACGTGCAAACTCCACAGACTTATGTGGGCTTATACACCTATGACGGCATGTACACCTATGCATACATACCACACACATGTATCCATGGAGAGAGACGGGGGCGGGGGGGGGGGG
>BDUI01001431.1:33837-76471 GCA_002335545.1 Apodemus speciosus
GCAGAGGGGGGGACAGTGCAGGGGGGACAGTGCAGAGGGGTGGACAGTGCAGAGAGGGGTGGACAGTGCAGAGAGGGGTGGACAGTGCAGGGGGTACAGTGCAGAGAGGGGGAACAGTGCAGAGAGGTGGGGACAGTGCAGAAAGGGGTGGACGGTGTGCAGAGGGGGGGATAGTGCACAGAGGTGGGGACAGTGCAGAGAGAGGTGGATGGTGCACAGAGGGGTGGACAGTGCGGGGGGGACAGTGCAGAGAGGGGTGGACAGTGCGCAGAGAGGTGGACAGTGCAGGGGGTACAGTGCAGAGAGGGGGAACAGTGCAGAGAGGTGGGGACAGTGCAGAGAGAGGTGGATGGTGCGCAGAGGGGGGACAGTGCACACAGGGGTGGACAGTGCAGGGGGGGGGACAGTGCACAGAGGGGTGGACAGTGCACAGAGGGGTGGACAGTGCAGAGAGTGGTGGACAGTGCAGAGAGGGGTGGACAGTGCAGAGAGGTGGACAGTGCAGAGAGGGGTGGACAGTGCACAGAGGGGTGGACAGTGCACAGAGGTGGACAGTGCACAGAGGGGTGGACAGTGCACAGAGGGGTGGACAGTGCACAGAGGGGTGGAGAGTGCAGAGAGGGGTGGACAGTGCAGAGAGGGGTGGACAGTGCACAGAGGGGTGGAGAGTGCAGAGAGGGGTGGAGAGTGCAGAGAGGTGGACAGTGCACAGAGGGGTGGACAGTGCACAGAGGGGTGGACAGTGCACAGAGGGGTGGACAGTGCAGAGAGGTGGACAGTGCACAGAGGGGTGGACAGTGCACACAGGGGTGGACAGTGCAGAGGGGGGGACAGTGCACAGAGGGGTGGACAGTGCAGAGGGGTGGACAGTGCACAGAGGGGTGGACAGTGCAGAGAGAGGTGGACAGTGCACAGAGGGGTGGACAGTGCACAGAGGGGTGGACAGTGCAGAGAGGTGGACAGTGCAGAGAGGGGTGGACAGTGCACACAGGCGTGGACAGTGCAGAGGGGGGGACAGTGCACAGAGGGGTGGACAGTGCAGAGAGGTGGACAGTGCAGAGAGGGGTAGACAGTGCACACAGGGGTGGACAGTGCAGAGAGGGGTGGACAGTGCACAGAGGGGTGGGCTATCTGACCTGGGCAATGCAGATGTTTCATTTTCTCACAGTTCTGGAAAGCAGGAAGTCCCAGATCAAGGTGCTGGGTTTGGTGAGGGCTTTTAATCTTCATGTGATAGAAAGCAGAAAGGCGACAAGAGTGGAAGACAAAGTGTAGAAGGCTGAGCAAGGCCCCTGGTATAAAATCCTTAGTGCCATCAATGTAAGGAGTCCTCCCGGCCACCCCAGCAATACCAAACACATTACAGCCTTGCTCTGCAACACCTAGATCATGGGGTTTACACAGTAGATAGAATGAGGTCTCCGAGTAGAGGAGGAGAACCTGAGCAAGAGGCAGACAGCAGGAAAATGCATCAGTAAGATGTGACTCAGGGTCTGTGTCCACGCTGACTGTGGAAGTAGATAGACTGCGTTCAGGTTTGAGACAAATACTCCACTCTCTGTTATTCAGTCTTCAACTTTTCTTGGAAGTAAGTCACTTTGGGTGGGTCCACCTGGTGGTCCTGTATAGTCTTTTCCCTTTATTTGTAACATGAAAAGGGGAGATCTGTGTATGTTCCTGGCTTCTCACATGACTGTATAATGTAATTCTAGTCAGTCTATTTGCTAAAATTTGGATTTTCCCTGTCCCCAAAAGGCCTATGGGATAGAGGACTGGTTCTCTATATTTGGCAATAATATAAAGAGATAGAAACTTTAAAGTGTTGGGGCCTGGCAGGAGGTCATAGGTCCCTGGGAGCCATCCTCCCAGTGAGTAGAGAGTAGAGGAATTACGGCTCCCTCCTCTCTCTGCTCCCAGTTATCTGTGGTGAGGAGCTTGCACTACTGTCTGTGGTTTCCTGCTACAAATGCTGTCCCACCACAGAGCTCAGAGCAAAGGCATTACTTGATCATGGGTGGAACCTCCAAAACTATCAGCATAAATAAGCATTTCCTGTATTTAAGTTGATTTATGTCAGGTATTTGTTACAGTAACAGAAAGCCAGAGGTTTAAAGATCCTCTGCTTGCCCACAAACCAGAGCATGTGACAACATCTCTGCTTCCTCTTTCCTTAAATGTGCAAGAGCTGGGGCAGCCATGTGCAATCCTCCTTAGCCCAAGGTTAATTAAGTATGAAGTAGTAAAACAGGAAGAGGGGACAAATAAGGTGTGGATGCCGAAGACCTGACTATGTGCCAATAACAACACTACACCAGCCAAAAAGGGTCTGTATAGCATTGCTTACTGCCCCCAAACAGTGAACCAAAATAAGGCCTAAGGTTTTTTGGGTGTGTGTATGGGGACTGTTTTGTTCTGTTCAGTATTTTCTCAGAGCAATGAGAAAGGTCACAACTACAGATAGTTTTCCCAGCTCTACTCTCACCTGAAGTGGTGGCTACAAAACCTCTAGAGGCCGCCAACAATACCTTCTAACAAGGTCTTAAGCAATAGATAGAGTCGTTTATTCACATTATATCTGGTGGAGCTGCCGAACCATATATATTCTTGCCGACACCATTATTTGTGGGGTTTCCTGCTTGCAAAAAATTGTAAGGCGTAAGTCAATACTCGGGGTTCTTGTTCGGTAATTCACGACATGCACAGTGACTTAGAAAACAATCTGATCTACCCAACATACACATTCCTCGGTGACGTGGGACAGGGTGATGTGCTTGGCATTATTTCAGAGCTGGCATTAACCAATGTTCTCATAGCCAATGTCATGTTCCTGCATTTGTCTTCTTGTTGATTTCACAATTTACAACAGCTCTCAAGGGAAGTGCTGAAGTGCTGGCTAGTGTTCTTACATGCAAGAACGACAAGAGGTCACTTGCCTTTAATAATTTCTTCTAAGACAGGTCTGCTAGCATCAAAGTCATGGGTTTGTTTTTCTTGGAAAGCCTTGGTATTCCTTTTATTTTGAACCATTTTGTTGGAAACAAGATTGTTGGTTGATAGTTACTTTTTATTTTAGAGTTGGGAGAAGGTCTTATTTTGTAGCAAAGGCTGGCCAGAACTATGTAGCTCAGGTTAGTTTCAAACCTGACAATCTTCTTGCCCAGCTTCCTGAATGCTGAGATTGGAGTTGTGAGCCATCATCACTTGGCTTTTGGTGCTTTTAACCATTGAGCCATCTCTCCAGCCCTATACCTGGCTTCTTCTCCACTATCAATGTTATCCCTCCTACCCTGCCTCCACCACTTTTGCCAAATCAGCTAATTTTATTATGACCCCCTCAGAAGAAACGTCTTATTTTTTCTGCTGCTTAAAGATGTTTTGATTTTCAACATGCTCTATGATGTGGAGCCTCCCTCCTATATCCAAGGTTCTCTTTATTTCCTTTGTTCCTCAATTTATCTACTCTCCACTAATTTTTGCCAGTTCAAATACTGTTGGACACCTTTAGTAAACTTTCCGTTTCCGTTGTTTTTTTTTTCTTCTCTAAGTTCCATGGCTCCATGCAGTAAGTTTCTGAGAGTGTATTTAATGTAACACTGGCTATTTGATTACTACTTTAGCTATGCATTGTTTCATTCTTTGAACACACACATTGGCTTCTATAAAATGCTTTTCCAATAAATCTGACGCTTAGTGTCTCTAACACACAATCACTTTAAAACGATTTTTATTATTATTATTATTATTAGTAGTAGTAGTAGTAGTAGTTGGTGGTGGTGGTGGTGGTGGTGGTGTGTGTGTGTGTGTGTGTGTGTGTGTGTGTGTGTGTGTGTATGCTTGTACACGAGTGTATCACCTGAAAGAAGACCTTGGATCTCCATGAGCTGGAGTCCAGGCAGTTGTGAACTGACTGCTCTGAGTGCTGAGAACTGAACTTGGGTGCTCTACAGTAGTAGCAGGTACTCGTAAACTCGGAGATCTCTCTCTAGCCCCAGCACACTATTTCCTATAGCTCTGCTTTGCTTCATTGATGGGTAATACTTTCCTGTTTCTCCACATGGTTAAAAACTGTGCATCTCAGAAAACACTGTAGTGATTTTGGTTACTGGTCCCATTCCCTGCAACTTGTTTTCCTCTTACTCATTTTATAAATGAAGTCCATTTTCCCTGCACCAAGTTCAGCCTCTCCTGGTCTTTGGACAGACTCTCCACAATCAGTGGTTTTGGTATGACTTACTTCCTCTCTTCCCCAGCTGCTACATCACACTGTTGTCAAATGACTGCTTTACAGTTCTTAATTATGCTCTGGGGGCATAACTTGCACCTCAGCTTGTCCAATCCAGTTCTGGCATCAACTGAACAGATTCTTAAAAGTTTCTGGTTTTTCTTATCCAATGAACAGTCTGCAGCCCAGAAGGCAGATCCTTCTTACAGACTAATAATGGTTTCATGCTCTGGCTTGTTTAGTTTTTTTTGTTGTTTTTCCTGAAGCATCATCTCTGAGCTGCCCACTGGAGCTGGGACACTAGTGTGCTTCTCTGGCTGACAGTCTGAGCCCCTGGTTGGTGGGAAAGTTATCCCTAAATGCACTAAAAGAAGAACTTTGTTTAAAACTATCATGCTAGGAAATCACTCAAGACTGAAATTAGCAGGGCTCAAAGCAAATTCTTATTACAGGAGAAGCAATGGCAAAGCATGAGCTGCCATCAGGGTGTGGAGAGGCTGGAGGGTGGAAAATTACTAAGAGTAGACATCGAGGGAAAAGTAATTCTTGCCAAGGACAGCCATACCAACAGTGGGAAATGGGCAATTGAACCAAATATTGAGAACACTTCCATTAATACAAAATTCTACTGTTCGAGGATTCTTGCTAAGATTGAAATCCAAGGATGAAGCCAATATAAAATTTTAAAAAAGAAGAAGAAAAGAGGGAGGAGAAGAGAGAAGGGAGGGAAGAGGAGGGGCAGTTAGGGGAGAGGGAAAATGGAAGAGGGAAGGAAATTGTTTACAGCAGACTGGCTCAGCTTGTCCAGGAGTCAGCAGCTGGGGTTTGGGGAGGTTGCCTTTATTAACATAAAACCACAACATAAGCTGACATAGAAGAGACCTAAACCCCAGAGAAACTATACTCCAACAAATAGCTCCATTTCATGAGCAGGATCTAAGCCAAACAATGCTCCTGCCTCCACCATGGGATCTAACTTCAGTGAGAGATGCAGCACTTGGAGCTGTGATGGCAAACAGAGGTGCGGGTTCTGGTTCAGACCCTGACCTTTCTTACCATTTTGTAGATATTCTGGGGGAAATGTTGGTTTGCAGATTGCCCTTAAAACCATTTCCAGAAGTCTGTGGAAGTGTTTGTTTGGCAAGGAATTTAACACATGCCTGTTTTTGAGGCCTCAGGCTTCAACAACGTCTAAGCACTGAGCACTGAGCACGGGCATCCATGATTCTATGTTGATCAATTCCCCCAAATCCTCACTTCATTATCCATCCAATTGGTTCTTTCTCTTGAAAGTAAATGGAAAAGATCTCAGAAGAAATTCAACCCATTGGCGCCTTGATCTCAGGTTTGCAGTCTCAAGAACATAGGACATGAACTTCCCTACCTTGCTTTTGCTGAGGAGAGAACCTAGGGCCATGATTACATCCCAGCCAACTATTATCTGAACCACCTAAGTTTGTGACACTGTTATGACAGCCCTAGCTAAAAATATGCAGAATATTCTGACATCCTTGGGATTGTCCAGGTCTGGAAAACCTGAGATGTCTTTGGAAAACAACAGTGAGAAAAATACAGAGGTTAGAACCAATAGTTCTAGTGAGGACACAGGTCTTAGGATCTGAATACTCTTAAAAGCCCATGGCTTCTCTGGCTTCAGAGGTAGTGACTGGGGGTTGCCGAGAAAAAGAAGGGAGGCTTCGGCCAGAAGCACTTACCCTCAAGCACATGGCAAGTGGCTGTATATCAACAAACACCCAGCATGCACAGGTCTTCTACAAGAGGCCCTGCTTCTCCTAGTAAGGGGAAAGGCGTGTTGGTTATATAAAACAGCAGTCATGAACTGCTTTAGCTGAGAGAAACAAGGCTTCGCTATACAACTCTTCGCTATCACAAATACTAGAAAAATTTTAAAGGAACACAAGCTTGCTTTCTTTCTTTCTTTTCTTTCTTTCTTTCTTTCTTTAAGGGCATTTGGAGGATCCAAAATAATTTACGGAAGGAGGGGGGGAAAAACTCCAGGAACTTCTGTTACTAGAACTGTATCTTAGAATACCAAATACATGGTACTGAGACAATTCTTTTATACAGAATCAATCCAATTAATACATGCAAGCAACAGAATTAGAGCTTTGTGGGCTGGG
Source organism: Apodemus speciosus (assembly GCA_002335545.1). Lineage (NCBI taxonomy): Eukaryota > Metazoa > Chordata > Mammalia > Rodentia > Muridae > Apodemus > Apodemus speciosus. The sequence goes on from BDUI01001431.1 coordinate 40,201, forward strand.
GGATGTAATTCAGTGGAAGAGCACTCATCTAGTGTGTGCAAGGTCAWGTGTGGGTTTCATCCCCAATACCACAGTTTTACCAGTTTGTAGTCCCTAAAAATTAATGGAGCTAGGACATGATTATCAATAGTTATTGCTGTCACAAGACAGGATACCCTGTCATCTATGAAGTATTCTTGCCAGACAAAAGAGGAAGAGAAGCAGGGAAGGAAAGAAACTAGTATTAGTGAACAACCAATTTTCAGAGGGAAACCCAGTCAGCAAAATACAAACGGTGAAAGTTTTTTTTACAAGAGCTCAGGTCAACAAACAAAACACAAATAATAGAAAGAAAATCTGTGTTACTGACAACCACACTTTAATATGGACTGAATGGTTTAAAAATGACCTTGGAGGTGGGCACAAAAGGGAGAGAAATGAAGCCAAACTGCCTAGTCGTGACTATTGATGATCAGAGAGGAGACTGAGTTAATCATTTCAGCAGTCAAGAATTTGCCTAGCAAACGTGTTGACATATCAAAGCAAGCATATATAGAAGAAAGCTGGGGTAGAGTTCAGCAGTAGAATGCTTGCTTAGGATGCATAAGGCCCTACCTCTGATTACCAGCACAGATGAGTAACTGCAGTTAGATACTAGATACATGGGGTTTTATCATATTACATGTGTATGTCCTTAAGAATATTAGTGACAAGCATAATTAAGCTTCTTACTACAGTTTTTTTTTTTTTTTTTTGGATGTAGAGTTAGATAGTCTGCCTGTTTCCTCTAGACAGAAATGCATTTTGTTTGAGAACCCACCAGATTAGGCTTAGAGTTGCAAATACAAAGCTAATATGCGCTGGAATGTTAACACTTCTGAATCTAGCTGGGTATAAAACCATTCAGAAGATCAATTTTACTTAAAACAAGGTCTTTTGTTAGAGAAACTTGACATACACACATGGGGGGGGGGAATTTCACAGTATACTTACTCCATGGCACTGAATCTGAATTCTCCTAAGACAGCTTCAGTGGATAGGGTGCCCTTCTGATTTAAGCAACACCGGCTGGAATATAGCCTTTGGCTTGATAATTTCTTAAAAACCTCATTAAAGTGTAACACAGAAACACAAATCCTACATATACAAAGATGTATGATCAGAAAGTCTACACTTCTGAGCAACTGGCACAGACGGGAGATACAAACTGTTAACCAGACACCAGAAACCCTCCTCATGTGCCTCTCAGTCACTTCCTTTGCCAAAGTAACTCCCAGGTCCTATTTCTGAATCTGATACAAAACATATCCTCTGAGTTCTGTACTGCTTTTGATTGGCATCCCATCTGTGAGACTCTTCTCTGTAATCATTTGTATCACTGTACAGCCCCATTTTAAAATATTCTATTATCCCTTTATCTCCATTTTACTCAAAAGTGTACATTTAGATACTCAACATCAGCGTTCTTTTGGTTAAGGACAATCTCTATAAGCAGGTTACAACTTGACATTTGTATTCTTCTAAGATCAAGAATTCTGCAAATTCCATAATCTTAGGCCAAGAACAAAGATACAGGTGCTGAATTAAATCTAACAGAGGGCACCTTCTTCCAAAAGAACTATTACCACCTCTTCACAGAATTTCAGTCATTCTCTATTTCTTTAGACTAGTTGTGAATTCTATGCTGAAACCCAATGGTTCAGAAATGCAGTTAACTTTCATGAAATCATTAATTTTTAATCACTTTAGTTGTTATGATAGAAATTCAAAAAGACAAATTCACATTAACTTCAATAGAAAAAAAAGCATGGTGTAGGAATGTCTTGGGAAAGAAATCTCTGTAACAGACACAAGATAGCTTTAATCCCTTTAACTATCTTACCCAGTAGTACCACCCAATTATCAACACACTGAGGATTAACAACTAGACCCAGAATCCAGGCAGGGTGGTGCATGCCTTTAATCCCAGCACTAGATAGAGTTAGAAATTAGCCTGGGCCATGGGACCTTGTTTCAGCAAACATGTTCAGGCTGGGCCATGGTGTCACACACCTTTAATCCCAGTATTCAAGAGGCATAGGCAGGCAGATCTGGTCTACAGAGTGAGTCCCAGGTCAACCAGAGCTAGAGAAACCCTGTCCCAAAACACACAACACACACACACAAAACTTGTGTCCTCTTATTCTTTGTTCTTCAAATAATACCGGTCTGAGCAACAATCAATGCTTTCAAATGGCATGTCTAGAGTAGAAGTGCATTATTATAACAAAATATGTACTGCCACATGACTAGCTGTATGGCAGCTTTAGCAGTATATATTCTGGCAGAACAGCGACCGCGCCACCCAGCTTTGGAACTTTAAAGGCAGAAATTTAAAGGAATGATTTAGAATCAGATGATCTTTATGGCCACTATACTGCATTCTCCCAAAAGCCACATGCATTCAATGTCTACTTTTCCAGCACACAATTCAACTGTTGGCATAAGTAGTATAATGTGTCAAGTAATTCCTATTCCACAGTGCTGTGGGCTGAGTTGTGTAGCCCTCATTCTGACTCACATGTTGAAGTCTAACTCGCCACATCTCACACTGTATTTAGAGACAAGGCCTGGGTGGGCTTAATTATGCCTGTTCTGTTGCTCTGAAACAGCATCTCCGAGTAGAACCCAAGTGATCCTCCCTCCTGTCTTCACTTCTGCAGTGCTGGGACTACAGGCATGTGCCACTACATCAAGCTTGCTTGCTCTGTAAGATTAGGACACAAAGAGAGACGACAGGAAGTCACATAAAGACCACAAGATCTACACAGCAACAAAGGTAGTGCCAGAAGAAAAACTACACGAAGAGAAATGGGATCAAATTCCCACTGGAAGTTGAAAAACAGTTTGAATTTTTAGGCCCTACAACTGTAAGGAGTGAACTTTTTAAAGGGCTGTGTTTGCCAAACTATACAGTCAGTTTAAACTTTTTAGTCTTCGGCAAAATGCTCCCAGCACACTGTTGTCTTTAAAAGATACCCAGGGTTTTTTAAGTTGGGCTTGGTAGTTTAAAGAAAACATAAGCCCCGCATGCCCCATGCCCCCAGCACTGTAGACCTTCACAATCATGCTGTTAACAGTGCTGGGGAATATAAACTGTAGCACCTACATGTAGCAGGCAGGAAAGGTAAAGAAAACTGCAATCAACTGAAAATTGAAGTATGGTCTCAGTCCTGTCACGTAAAACTGGCACAGCTCCTGGCAATAACTCTAAGTCAACTGCTGTACACATTTCAGTTAATCAAACTGATCAATATTTCACTTGTTTATAGGGTTATCTTTTCCTTTTGCCCCTTTTGGCTGAAATTCTTGTTTAGTAACATTGATGAACAGTGTTATAAAATTTTCTATTGTGATAATGATAAATGCCCACTTCCTAGAGATTTTTGAGTAAAAGAGTAAAACAGACATGACTATTCAGGACTCCTGAACTCCAGTGTCTAGAGTGAAGCAACATAGACAGCTAGTAACTGTTAACCTTCGTGAACTCGAAAGGAGTCCAACTAACTCACTGACGGTTATATACGCTATGCCTTCCTGTAGCAGGGGGAGGGGGGCCTTTGAACACACTGATGTCTATGTACACTGGAAGATGTCTGATAAAGCAGTGTGTTTTTTAACAACAGGGAAGTGTTTTGCTCATTAAAATGAAAATAAAGAATAGAAGACTTTGGCTTTTTTTCTTTAAATCCCAGTAATTAAAGTTGTTAAAGTATCTGCTATCTGGTATGACAACTTGAGATGGATGGCCATGGGGAAAACGAAAAAATATGACATCACTGGGATTACAGGTAAGACAAAGGGGAACCCAAAGTACAGACAAGAACACAGAAAAATCTTAAGAGAGTACAGATGCCATGACATTTATTAAAAGGCATGCTACAGTGCTATACGTGTTAGGAAAAGAGACTGAGATTCCAAGGAACAGTTATCAAATATACAAACCGAAGGGAAATGGAATCAATATTGTAGTGTACAGAAGCTTGAATTAACCATGCACTACACAGTTAGAAAATATGGTTTTTAATATTTTCTCCTCTTTGCATTTATAACATAATTCACTTAGACAATCACAGAATCCTTTTCTTCCAATACCACAAACTGTATTACAAATGAAATCTGGTACTGCTGCTTATCAAAATATACAAGACAGTTGCTGTTTTATATAAAACCACTTTATATGTTAACTTGTTCCCGAAAACCTTTTTTTTTCCTTTTTGGCCTGGTTTAAAAAAACGTTGTTACAAATATTTACAGCATTTTCTTCTGTTAGATGAACATTCTTACAAACAGAAAAAGGGAATTTTATGAACAGACCATGTAAAACACTAGACAATGTTAGAGGCTTCTAGCTGTGCTATTTCCCTCCTCAAATACAGTACTGAAAATCCATCCTTGCTGTCCCACTCTGTTCATAGTAAACTCCCATTTCTCTAAGCAGTCTATTCACCAATAGGAAATGAAAAGCCAAGGCCGCTCTGCATGGGATCTTTCAGAAAAGAGCTCAGGGAAAATGCTTCGCGGAAGAGTGAAAACCAGAACAAGCCAGTCTTTGGTCAGAGCAATGAGGTGAGACTTCAATGTAAACCTTGGTGTGGTCAGCAATCTTTGTGATTAGTTCCTCCTGGATGTGAGATGTGTTTTTAAAGATCTGGGTAACGATGAGTGGCAAGGAATAATCAGACAACTAAAGACAACTAAGAAAAAAGACTAGAGTATGATAGTCTTAATGACAACGAACCAAAACCAAAAACCTCCTACCTAAAATATCTGTTCTTACAACTGCAAAGAACAGTAGAACTCTGCTGACAATGTCAAGTGAAGTCTGCCATGAGCGGCTTTCAGTTATGACTGCTATCAACACCAAGGCCCTGACAAGCTGCGAAAGCTAAGGTGGCTACCATAAAGACTGAGAGCAGTTCTGCTCTTGAATTGGTACAATGCTCTGCATTATGTGCTGAAGGCAAAAGTAGAACTGACTTTTTATTCAGCTATAACTATTTGCTTGTATGACCGGTTTGTGGGACAATAGTCTCAATCTATACAGTAGATATTTCCTGAAAACCAAAATACCAATGCTACCTTAGTCTCAAATAGGAAGAAAAGGCCAATTAAGACTACTGAAGAAGGCACATAAACTTTGGTCCTGTTTTGTTTTTCTCCCTTTAAGCCCCCACCCCAAATTAAAATTTCTGTAATTTTCTATTTTTCAAACAATTCACAAGTACCTGTTAGGATTTGCTCTGAAAAAGGACTGCAAACAGTCTCATTCCTAATATAATCCTTAAAGAGACAGCTGAGTTACACTGCAAAGCTATGTACAATCTAAACTGTGTTTGTTTTAGCACAATAGTGAGTATTTTAAGTCTGGCAGTTTTATTCACATTGACAATAGATCAAGACAAAGGAAAAGCTGAGAAAAATGTTCTGATCATAGTCATGCTTTTTGGTTCTAAAAATAGCAGTACACACAGGGTTTTCTAAGAGACAAGCTTGGGATTTACAAGCAGATTCACTGAGGTACAAAGATCATCATGGGACTAGATGAGAAACCACACGATAAGATACTCAAGTAAGTGCTCTGCCTGATGACAGGAAGACTGTAAAGTTGACAGCAGATGGGGGTGAGTAGGGGGGACAGGGTCTTCTATAACAGCAAGACGAGCATGGAGCATGGTCTGCAGTCTAGGCTGGGCTGAAAGTCACAACCATCAGCTTCCTCCAGTGCTTCAATTGCAGCTGTGTGCTATTATGCCTGGATCATAAGGGCTAATTCCAAAACCACAACAGGACCCTTAATCACCACAGTAAGAAAAGACAAAGAAGGAATTAAAAAGACAGTAACCGTGACTCTAAAACAGTCAGTGCAGACAGTGCTACAAAGAGCTGCTTCTAGTATTTAGTCCCAAAGATCTCATGACATTCTATGGAAATCCTGAAATTCTAACAAATTGTCAATTAAGAGAACGCATGATTTGTATATTCTCATCTGTCACAAACACAACTAAATCCCAAAGTAAAACATCTTGATATAAAATGCTATTATTAAATGTGTACTGCTATTTTGTTAAGTCCTGAATATATATGCTTTATAAAAGTTAGGATAACTTGAAAGGTGAAAAATAAAGTAAATTAACTCAGCAAGGCATCAACAGCACAAATAAACCACTGCTTAAAAGATACCCAATAAGCGCATGYCAAAATAAAAATACACAGATCGAATTTTTCCACCACCCTGATATTTAAAACTATGCCAACACAAATACTGCAGACCTCTACAATTCAAACAGAAAAGAGCTCATATATGGACAGCATCCATATGCTACAGCTAATTTTAGACACAATCTGATGGCTTCAAACATGCTCTTTTAAAACAAGCATATCTTATGTTCCCAAATCATTGTTAATTTTGTCAATAAATTAAAATGTCCGTAATGTGCATATGTATATATAACATGAAAAGAGTATATGTATGTATATACACTTATTTATATACACACATACACACACACACACACACACATATCTACACAAATCCCTGGAAAGGATTTCAGTGTTCTCTCTCATATTTAAAGGCCATCCCTACTTCAGAGTTACATTCAACACCAGTATGATTTCCCTTCTGTTCTCAATAACTTTTGCTACACTTATGCTGGATGTTATGAGTGCTATGAATTAATAAATTATAGTAGTTCCCTACTCAAAAAAAGGAAGCAATCCAATTTAAAATGTCACTGAAAATTAATAAAATGTCTGTATAAGGGGAAAAAAAGCAAATTTGGGGAGAGAGTCCTAATTCCCCCCCCCCCCTTATTCAGTATTCAGGTGAAAATACCCCTCAAATGTAAGTGGGAAACACCCACTGGAAAATTATCACACCTAATTATTCAACCCACATGAAGGGTGACCCATGTGAAAAGTCCCAATCTAGCACTTCCCTGCCTAGCCTACCAACAGCTGCTTTGTATTGAGGGAATTCTGGTTTGACTTTAACCAACCTATAGTTACCTCTTCAGCGTCTATAAAATGTTTCTTCCTTTCTTTAAAAGAAAAAGAAAAAAAAAGACTGTTCAAATTAATGGCTGAAAGTAAAGACAGATACTTTAAAAAGATGAGATGATCCACTCTGAGATTATTAAAGGGAGAAGGGGGTGGACAAAATTGATCCCTCTGACAAATTCTGTATTTTAAAAACCAATCAGGCATTGAAGAAATAATTAACAAAAGCAGTTTCATATTAAAAAGAAATAATTTTACATGACACAATCATTGAAGCAACATTAATATGTACTTTTTACATTCAACCAAAAAAGTAAGAGGGTCCGGATATAAAAAAAATAGCCCACTCTCTCATACTCCAAATATGTGGGCTATTTGTAATGAAGTCGCATTAACAAAGAAAACCAAGTTCTCACTTGAGTGCGAGAAAGAATCAAGTAATCCTGAGACAAATCCTAACAGGGTAAAGTTAGACAGACACAGACCCGAGGCTGCAGCTCTACAGCGCAGACCTCACTGATGGCTGGCGGCAACCAACCTATAGAGGACTACAGGTGCACACTGAGTTATTTATTTCCAAACCGCTCACCCTTCTCTATCCCACCACTATCCCAAAGCACCAAAATTCTGAATAGAAACTATGACTTATTGAAAACCACTTAAAATTATGATTAAAAAAAAGAAAAACAAAACAAAAACAACCAACCAACACCCTTAAAATCCAAGATAGGGAAAGAAATAACAGAATGCTCACCAAGCCCACAATTTATCTTTCTAGATATTTAGATAAAATTCTAATCTATTATATCTTAAGCACATAATAAGGCACATAATAAGAAATTAAGTAAATACACAGTAATTCTGAGTATTAGAGATTATAGTGGTACAAAAAACCCTTGAGATTATTTTCTAAAAGAAGACCTTACCAAAAATAACTTTTAAAAAATCTGTCAAACCATATGATAGACCTGAATATTTTTCCTTAAGACTGTAAACTTTTTTTCTGAAAACAATTATAAAAAAGTAGGATTATTTTTCTTTTAAAATTTTCCAAGATCATATTACATTACTAGACAAATGTCATTTTGAAATTTAAAACATGATTTTTTTTCTAAAATGACTAATTATGGTGATATTGTAATAGATCTAGGCTGAATTCACTTCTATTTCCCTGGGGATAACTGCAACACTTTGCTTTTCCAGATACTCTTAAAAAGAGAAGATACGCATTATTCAAAGGAGTGTAATACAGTGGGGAAAAGAAATGTAAAAGAAAGCATGCATGTTTATAAACCTGTTTCCAATGTAACTCCATGTGGTTATGTATAGTAACTATCAATGGATGCAAATATCTGGTATAATTTTTATAAGTGAACGAATGTCATTTTCTACAAGGAAACTTCTGAATCATAAAGTTAAAAAAACCTGGTCGTAGGTGATTTAAATTACATCAAGAAWTTGTAAAAGTATGTATGTTTAAATTTCTCAAAGTACAAAGGAGTTTAGAAATATCATGTAAGGCTGATCTGAACCCAAACATAAAGAAACTCTGTCCTTCTGAAATCTAATTCAGGGAATTAAATTATTTAAAAAATATTTTCCTGATCTTTTTTCCTGAAAGTTATTTTCATAGAAACCACAATACAAAGGCAAAGCAAACTTTTGATCATACACTGTTAGGGAAAATGAGAGGGAAAAAGGAATCTGTCTTGTTTTGAATGTACTTGAATATCAATCAAACTCCCAAAGAGTTACTTTTGTGAAAGAGGCAGAATTGGTCTTGAGCTGCTTCAGTCTATGCCTGAAGATTTTACAGAAATTATGGTCCAGTATAAGGAAAACATTTCACAGAAAGCTCAGATGGTAGATTTTGAGAAGGAAACTCTGAGGTGGTGATTTTCTCCAAGATCATGATTGTGAAGCTCAATAAGGGCCTGGATTGCTTCTTCCACAGACCCCAACTGAATGAGAGCCATCTTACGGTCTTTCCTAAAATGACAAAATACACAAATACTTAGAATTAATGTTGCTATTAAACCTCCCCCTCCTTTGGACTTTGCTAAGCTACTTTAAAAAAAAAAAGAAACAGCAATCTATGTTAAATAAAATGTTAGTTACGTTTTGAAAGCACAGACTTACTGAAAGAACTTAAAAGCCTTCACTGAACATCCAGCTTCTGTGAACAGGTTCTTCAGATCATCCATTGTAACAGAAGGACTGTGAAAATATCAGTGTCAACTACATTAGCCCCACTTGCAAACAAATCAAGGATGAGCTTTGATTGTCATCAAATCTCTAGTGTACTTTATACACCCAATGTCTTCTGAACCACAGAACAGTCAAAACTGATACATACATGTCTGGAGAAAGGGAAAAGTATATAAAGGCAAATCTAAAATTAACAAGTGTAGTTATTTTTTTCAAAATGGTTATTATTCTCACACTACTGGCATTAGTAATTGACATGGGTAATAATAAAGCCACACACCCAACTCTGGCTTACCTGCCATAGCCTAGAATTCTACACTTTCTATAGTTCTCAAGGTTTCAGACTATGTATGGGATAACCAGGTTAGTTATAATAACTAACATGGTGTGGTCTATTACAGAGTCACGTGTTGAAAAGCAACCAGTGATTCTTCAAGGAAACAGAGCTGTACTTACACTGTATTCCTTTCTCATTTGTATATCATTTATTTATGAGTACCATGAATAAACTGAACCTAATGACTGCTTCAAAGGCTATTATAGATAAACAGGGAGTGGATAGTTACAAAAAATATGAATGTACTTAATGAGCATGTGTACTGCATCATATACTTATAATAGTCAAAATGTATACATTTGTTATATGGAGTTTAGATAAAAACAAAACAAAACAAATGTTGTTATAGAGGCTGGGGAGATAGCTCAGAGGTTAAGAGCACTGGCTGCTCTTCTAAAGAACCCAGGTTCAATTACCAGCACCCACATGGTGGCTCATAACTGTCTGTAACTCAAATTTCAAGAGATCCAACACCACCCCCCCACACACACACACAGACAAGCATCCAGATAAAACACCAATGCAAATGAAATAAAACTAAACAATTCACTTTAAAAGAGGGTTGTTGTGGAGATAAAATGAAGTGACACATATAAAACACCAGCCCAGAACCTACACTTGGGAAGAGTTCAGAAACACTAGCATTTCTTTTCTCCATCTATAATGTCCTATGTAATTATAATTAGTGACCAATTCCTGCATAATGTACTATATTTAAGAAACAAATAACCTGGGCATAATGGTAAAAGCCAACAATCCCAGCTAGTCAAGAAGAAGATGAGTGTCTAGAGCTCAATGGTAGAGAACTTGCTGGCCATACATGAGGACCGGGTGTAGACATTGAAAAACAAAACAAAAACAAAAAACCCCACCAACCAACTAGCCAAACACATAGACAAACATACAGTTCAAAATAACAGGTCCATTTAGATAGTCCACAGCAATGAGCTGATACTTTTTGGTTTTCTCTGTGTAGTCATGGCTTTCCTGGAACTACTCTGTATATCGGGCTGGGCTTGAACTCAGGTATCTGCCTGCCTCTGCCTCTCAAGTGCTGGAATTAAATGTGTGCACTACCACTGCTCAGAGAGCTGATATATTTTTAAATGTACGTTAGGAATGTTTCTTGAAGTGAGTCCTTTAAGAGCTTCTTAAAATGACTCCTTCATTTGTATAATTGGTATGAAGTTTGATTTTATTGCCTAATTTAAAGATTTCTGTCAAGCCTGACTGTACACCAGCAGAGAAACTGAAGCAGTTTCTATTACTATTTGAAGTAATTATTGTTCTTTACTCATTAGTTCATGTTCTTACAATTATGTTCCAAACTTTACCCAGGCATTCCCTTAGCTTTTAAACTGTACACACATAAATACACAAATACACTCCTACAACTTTTAGCACTATCCCAAGCTTCACCTTTCATGAGTAAGTTTAAAACAGACAAAAATTGCTGATTATTTTTTAATATTAAGGAATTACAATAAACGTTTTCTTTGAAGGATAAGAGACTAAATATCTCATGCCGTGTGGACTATACAATCTCTGCTGTAAGCACTTAGTTTTCTATGTAGTTCCAAGGCAGCAAAGGTATTGTGTGAATTTACACATTTACACCTTACATTACATTCTTGTATCACAGAATTCTTCAGTCAACTCTTTAGACAAACTGATGTTGCTTTATTACCTGAGAGCTGTACTTTTATCAAGGAGTGAACAAATGTCTACCAAAGCAGTACCTGTGTGTGTGTGTGTGTACATATACATACATACATACATACATACATACATACATACATACATATATATTTGCATTCTTATTTTTATGCCCTCTTTAAACACAGAAGCAACTAATTAAACTACTTATTTGAAAATCCTCAAYTGCTGGTAATTTCACTATTCAGGGTATGATTAGAAATACAGGAGCCTTGCAACATGATGGTACATGAAAGAGGTTATCAGTGAAGGTAACTATTAAGTTTAGAGAAGTTTTATGGCTTTTGCTTCTCCTAAACCACATAGTATAGATTAATCACCTAAATAACTTATTAGATACATACGGAATGTTGGAAAGATGCAGTGTAGCTGACGGAGGGAAGATATTTTGGAAATTCTTTGAGCCGGGCTTTTTAAAGCGATGCAGGGGACTATTGCTGAAGTCCTTGGTCAGACCTTGGTCTTCTTGCCCCTCTCTAGGGAGCTGGACGGCTTGATGTTTGGACAGTGTAGCCCGAAGTACTTTTCCATAGAGCCTCTGACCACTTAGGTGGTTCATTGCTGATGGGTAGGAAGAAAATAGAAAAATTTTGAGTCTTAAGATTAACATTCTCGGGGCTGGAGAGATGGCTCAGTGGTTAAGAGCACTTGATGTTTTCCCAGAACCCAGGTTCAATGCTCAGCACATACATGCCAACTTCAAACTGTCTTTAACTCCAGTTCAAAGGATCCAATCGCTTCTCTGGCTTCTGCGAGTACTAGGCACACATGTGGAACACAGACAAATATGCAAACAAAATATCCATACACATAAAACTTTATGAACCAAAAGCATTTCAAGAGCTGACAGAAAAATGTATTAAATAACTTCATTCTACAGTAAAAGCAATTAACCTAACCAAACAAAGTAACTTCTGAGCAGAGTGCCAGGAAGCTACAGGCACGGAACATAACAAACCCTCAACGAATGGTTAGATGACTATAGAGTTTGTCTTAAGCAAAGCATTTTTGTAAGACATCTGAGTAGCTATACTTTAATGTCTGGGAAGAAAACGTTCTTGTACCATTATTAGGAAATTTGCCAACACTTTTAATTACTCAACAGTTCTAGAAAATCCAACTTAGAAGAAAAATACTCGTTTCTTCTCATACACAATTTTTCAGCTTTTAAAAGAAAAATGAAAACCCATCCAAATAAGTGAAAGAAACAAAAACAAAACCCCAACCCATATTATAAGTTTAAAGTAAATGGGAGAAAGCCCTGGAGTCCAAGCTGTCGGCACAGACAATGTGTTATGTGTTTTACAAATGAACGTCAGAGCCTCAAATGAAGCAGGTGTGAATGATAATGAAAACACTACCATAAGGAAGTGCTGCGGCAAAGTTACATCCGTACCAGTTCTACAATGCTCATTTGGAAGGAATATGCAAAATGGGCATCACCACTGTCAGTACCTAGCTGGGCTTGACTCGCATCTGCCATCTGCACCAAGGCATTTTCTTTCTTGTTAAACATAATCTTCACACGATGCACATCGCCATACACTCCTAATAAAAGCAAAACACAAAGCACTGAGTCCAAACACCTGGCTCTAATTTTATCCCTGTATCTACAGGTTTCTTTTCTTGCTACATACCAAACAATTTTATATATACTGTCTTAATAAGTTTCACAGCTTTTATCTCTCAATCTGTCCCAGATGTCTCATAAGCACATCTAATCCAGTATATTCCCCAATGGATTCAATCCCTGTCACATCTTTCTACTTCTAGTGTTGGGTAATCCTGGCTAAAGATAAACGCACACTATGCACAGTCACCCCTGTCGGATGTCAACCCCCGACACCACTCTTACAATCTCTCAGCCAGTCAGCCGGTCACCAGCCCTCTGGAACTCCTGGCCTTGGCAGCTCTCACAACCGTCCACTTCAGCACTCATACCTGCCAGAGCTATCCTATGGTCTCAAGACCTTCCCTAACGCCTTCTAGCTCATCCCACCACACTGATTTATATGTTTGTTTGTTTATTATTAGTGGTTCACACAGCCAGTCACCTATCACAAAAGGGAAAATAATTAATTTCAGTGTGAAAAGAAAATAAAGACAAACATGAAAAATTACATTTTATGAACTTTCACTCCATAAACATTGAAGACAGGCGGGCCTACCCTTAAGGAAGCCCTTTCCATCCCCCATCCCGTGTATCATCATAGTCTGCAGTTTCTACAGCAGAGGTTAGCACTGGTGTCACAAAAGCAGAGAGGCATTATCACTATACTTAATGCAGTAAGAGGCTGACAAATACCTTCAAGGCACACAAAGGAAAGTTTAGTTTACTAGCATCTAAAGGTATCATTTAACCTAGAGATGAATTTTAAAACTTAAAGCAAAACAAAGAAAAAAACCCCAAGCATTCTGAATCACTGCCCTTCTCAAAAATGACAATTGGCTGAAATAGACATTTTTTTTTAAAAAAAAAAATACTAAATAGAGCTGGGCATGATGGTTCACACCTTTAATCCCAGTGTTCAAGAGACAGAGGCAGAGCTGGGCAGTGGTGGCGTACACCTTTAATCCCAGCACTTGGGAGACAGAGGCAGGTGGATTTCTGAGTTAGAGGCCAGCCTGATCTACAGAGTGAGTTCCAGGATAGCCAGGGCTACATAAAGAAACCCTGTTTCAGAAAAACAAAACTGGTGGAAGGAAAGAACTGACTCTAGTGTTGTTCTTTAACATGCATATGTATGTATGCAGTGGCATATGTGTACTCATACACACATCATATATACATACAAAATAATAAAATTTTAGTAAGTATCTGAATACAGTAGGCAAGCAGGTATAATACCCACTCTTAACCATTGCATCCTATCTCCAACTTCAAACAACAAAAACTAAAACTAAGACCCCACAGCCTCACGCAGTAAAGTACAGTGCAGCATGCCAGAACCCTAGCTACTTTGCAGGCCAAGGCAGAAAGCTAGTCTGGGCTAAACAAAAAGACTCCATTTCCATGGTAGATAGATGCCTTGCCTAAGAAGCCAAAGGTCCTAGGTTCAATGAAAAAACAACCAACTATTACCACTTAAAGAATCTGGAAATAAGCACCTGCCCTGTTTGTTAAACATTCAAATATAACAGTTTTCGAAATCTGCTAACAGGAAAACACAGAATTTCTCTAGGTAAAGCACATCAAAAAGGCCTGGATTCAACTGAAAATATCAGTGCAATAATTAATGAAGTACAGCAAAAATAAAACATTTCAATTTGAACTTTCAATTTTTAATAGAGAAGGGTTTTTATGTCCTTTACATTTAAGTACTGCTCATTTCACTGTTCCCATGTTTGTGTACTTATACTGCATATGAGTATAACAAAAGATATATAAATAATCGATCCTATGAAGCTGGAATACATGCTTAATTATTATGCTTTTAACTGAGAGGGGAAGACTGTTTTTAGAAAGTTTCCAAACTTTTCTTTTTCCTTTCTCTTTTGTTTAAGGATAGGGTCTCAATAGCCTGAGAAAAACTGAGGATGAAATTTGATAGCAAGGTCCTGGGTTTGATTCCCAGTACTCTAAAAACAAAACCATACCTGAAAGTCTTGCTTAAAATGATATGGCCTTCCCATTTATTTATCTATTTTTTTTTAAGGGAACTAATTTTCTTCACATACTTTATAAGTACTTCATGACTCGTCATCAGTAGTCAGTCCCAGCTCAACATGTTTGTTTTATACTGTCAACTGGGCTTCCTTTACCTTTCATATTCTAGGAAATCTCTCACTGCTATACCACCACCACCACCACCACCACCACCCGGCTGACTCTTCCTCATCTTTAACAAGTCTACTTAATGACCATTTCTCCTGAGTCAGCTAGGCAAGCACTCCCTGCTTTGTACTACCACTTACAATCTTTATTTCCCTGGTTATAATCTTAGCTTTAGCTCCAGTATCAAACATAATACTCATAAAAGTAACTAACAAGTATTTCTTTTTATTAATTGGTTATGTTATTTATTTACATTTCAAATGTTGTTCCCCCTTCCCAGTCTCCAACTCTGCAAACAAGTATCTCTAAATGAATAAAATATGCTCATTTCATAACTACAGATAATATTAAAAACAATTAAAAAACTTACCAAATAGGATAAAAAGCCCATGTGGTGTGATAAACTGAAAAGGATAACACAAAATATAACTAAATAGAGCACAACTTAAAACCAACTATTTACAATATAATAAAGACAGTTTATTCTGTTATTCTATTTATGCTTCTATATATCCTTTTGATAATTTTTATTTAAATTCCTTAAAACAAACTTAAGCATGATAACATAAAGCTAGACTATATGTAAGAACCCACCATCCCCACTTCYTGAAAGGCTTAGACCATTTTTTCCACTCACGTCAGGATTGAGGTTAGTGACCAGCAGGACAGAATTCCCTGGCATACCACTTGCCCCAGGAATGGCCATCCTTCCACTGACAGCAGAGGAGGTAAGTGTGAGAGGACCAAGGGCTCCAGGAACAGCTGGGACAGACAGACCTTTAAAACACCAACAGTATTTCTTATAGTCTAATCATCTCAAGAATAGCATTTGACAGGATAGAACTTAAGCCAAGGAAGTAAACATAAAAAGTGTCCAGGTTATCTTAAAGGCCAGCTTCCCATGGTCTACCACAAGATGAGTACCTTATTTGTTAACATTATCCATAATTAATACAATTCATACTGTGCTCCGAAGAGTAACTGGACTTATTAGTCTTAACAACTAGTTAGGAGTTGGGCAGTGGTGGCGCACGCCTTTAATCCCAGCACTTGGGAAGCAGAGGCAGGTAGATTTCTGAGTTCGAAGTCAGCCTGGTCTACAGAGTGAGTTCCAGGAAAGCCAGGGCTGTACAGAGAAACCCTGTCTCAGAAACAAACAAACAAACAAACAAACAAACAAACCCAACTAGCTAGGAAGCTGAGTGGTGGTGGATCTCTGTCTACAGAGTGAGGACCAGGACGGTCAAGACTACATAGTGAAACCTTGTCTCAATCTTCCACCCTCTGCTCCCCACCACAAAAACCCAGGCTTCTCAGAGGACCTATTACCTACAACCACTTTTCGAAATCTAGCACCTTTATGTCAAGTGAATGTAATTTTCATATTCAAATATATCAAGGTGGTATACACATGCATAGCCCTTCATTAGAAGTATCAAAGATGTATGCTGGATAGTACTACATAATAGCTTACATGGGAAAATATTTTTTTAACTTTGCAAAGTAATAAATTTAACAAAAATCCAGACTTTTAATGCCCTCGGTAGTCTTGAACTACTGAAAAGGCTGATAAAGTGACACTGTACTTAAGTCCCGTGCTTACACCTTTGCTGACTCTGGGAAGGAAACCAGGCCCCTGAGTACTAGGCAAACACTATCACTGTGCTAGGTCCCCAGCTTCAACTTGTTATTTCAGTTTAACATTCTTTTTCATACTCCTCTGACTACTTTACACCATGTAATTAACTTGTAGTAGAATTGAAATTTATCCTGTTTTGCTTGACAATCTCAGAGGTTTAAGACTATAAAGTGGGCACTCTCTATTTGAATGCCTTTTGTCAGGAATTCAACTTTATATCTCTGGCTGGCCTAGAACTCAGAGATCCTGCTGTCTCAGTCTCCCGAGTGGTTCAACTGAAGGTGTACAGCACGACTAGCTTAATTCTCTTCCCCTTCATATGATCTCCTTCTCCCGCTGTTCTAATCCAAACTTGCAATTTTGCTAATGCCTACAGTGGGTTATATATCAGCTAAAAGTAAAGCTACAGTGTGTGTGCTCTACTTAGCCTTACAAGTCTTATCAAATTAAACAATCATTGATTTTTCTCATCCCCCTTAATGTCTATTATTGTGTTTTAAACTACAATCTGTCTAAACAAAATAACTGAAACAAAGGAAAACAAATCCTTCACTTCCAGATGCACAAAAATTAAACTCAAAGAGATTAAAAAAGCAAACTCTATGAGTTTTTATGTTTTGTTTTGTTTTTTTTAAATAACCAGAATAACCACATAAAGATATGTTACAATGTATTAAACCACCAAACAACTAGGACTTAAACTTGATTCTCCAAATCAGTCTTCTTTTCAGTTAATTCTATTCTGCCCAACAGAGAGAGACATTAACTGAAATTTCCAGAATTAAAACATATAATAATAATTGCTACTCTGAAATGTAAAATATAGTTATTATGTTCACAAGTAGTTGAAAATCAAAAATGTTAATATATAAGATCAGATTCATAGCATACCACTTCTTAATTACAAACCTGTTTTCTTTACAGAGATAAAACCATAAAATATATGATAAAAAAAATCAGAAAGCTGGGTGCTGGTGGTGGCATCCTAGCACTTGGGGGAGGCAAAAGTAGACAGATCTCTGTGAGTTCATGGCCAGCTAGCTCTACAGAGTGATTCCCAGGAAAAAATTGCATTCCCTGAAATAAATGGCATATATACCCTTCGTTGGTACTTTTAAGAATTCACAAATGGTAAAACATTCTCCAAAGATGTTCAAATTTATGTTTTTACTGGTTATGTCTCTTTCAAATGTGTTGAAGACACAAAGATAAGTAAAACTCAGGTTTGTTCAACACATAATAAGGTTGTCAACAAAGAAGCAAGAAGATCATACACCTTATCTAACAACCTGACACAGGTTAATGTAGTTAATCTATAGTTAACTAAGTGATTCAAAACACACAGTGGAATTACTGGAGTACCCAGTGGAATAAGAGAGAATTATGTGTGCAYATAAAGACGGTGTGCATTCAAGTTWCTCCATAGCTGTCAAACCTAATGCCTTTAGTTTTAATTGCCCAAATGTGGTGAGTTCCTAGAATCCAATGAATCTCATTTAAAGATTCACTGCAAATTCAACCTGGAAAGACTCACCTGCTGCTTGAGGAAATGCGATGGCTGGGGCAAATCCAGCAGCCCCTGCATATGGAGAGGACATTATACCCGGTGCACCTGTGAAGAAAAAGCTACAATAAATATACTACCTGCTATAGATATGTTAACAACACACTATGTGCTATAGTTAACAATGCCTATGTGAAAATATAAGTGGAACTGAAGATGGAATCATATAGTTGTTCAGTCAGTAACCCCAAAAGTATAGAAAGCTCCTGCTACCTCCAGAAGCTGTACCTTCAAATGGGTTCAAGGATGAAGCTTAGCTGTTAACGGAGTCTGGACTAGGCTAAGATTCTGGTGTTTACCTGGAATATTTTTTCCCTATATGAAAAGCCATCAAATGCTTATTAAGCTGTACTGTGTTGAAGGAGTTCTGGGCTGATGAAAGAAGTACTAAAGCTGGACAATGTGACACATGCTTTTAATTCCATTACTGAAATGAGATCATACACTTAAGGACAGCCTGAGCTACACAGTGTGATTCTGTTTAAACAAACAAATATGAGATGAAATATCTGTCACTGAAAATGAATTAGAGATTCACATGTTGAGGGTCCTCCAGTCATTTAATCCAGCAAGTGGACTAGGAAGAAGTCCTAGAGGCGGCACCATGATGGATTAGAGAAGATATCTCTGGAAGAGCTACACAGTATGTAATTGCAAAGCACAGTGAGTGCTCCGTGTGTTCCAGACAAGCAAGGCCAGCATTGTCTGGAGGAAGCCTTCTGACAGTGTCAATAAACAGAAGGCAGTTCCAGTGGAGGGGCCAAGTGCAAGGTGGCCAACTGCCAGACACAGCTGCAACACCAAGGCAGACTCAGAACCATCATAAGCAGCATACACACTTAGGTTCTGTATTCAATTATTACTGAATATGTAATTATGAATATGTAATGTATTCAATTAGGTTGAATTGGCCACTGAGTGCCTACAGAGGAAACTTGAGTAAAAAGGGACGACCAAACAGTAAGATGACCAGGGCTAAAGGGAAAGTTAGGGAAATACCCTATTAGGAGAGAAGAAAGGCAAAGCCTTAGAAATAGAAAAAAGTGATCCCTGGGATCCTGTAGAATACTTCCAAATTAAGTGGAGCCTTTCAACAGGAGTTACATAAGAAACAAGGAGAAAAGCACAGTTTTCATGGACTAGTAAAAAATCCAACCAAAGGCTGAGCTGTTTCCATTTGTTTCTCCAGGTGAAGTATTCTGTTGAAAGAGGCCTACATATTTTCATTTTATTAAGAAATTATACATGGGGGCTGGAGAGATGTCTCAGCAGCTAAGAGCACTGGCTGTTCTTCAAGAGATCCTAAGTTCAATTCCCAGCAACCATATGATGGCTCACAACCATCTGTAATGGGATCTGATGCCCTCTTCTGGTGTGTCTGAAGACAGCTACAGTGTACTCATATATACAAAATAAAAATTCGTTTAAAAAATGTTAACTTTTTAAAGTGGCATTAATGGCAGGTAAGAAGGCTGAGACAGTAAAGTGCTTTCCATGCAAGATCAGCATTTGATCTCCAGAACTCACATTAAGCTAGGCCTGACAGTGCATGCTTAGAAACTCAACCCTCCTTAGGAAGATGGAAGATACAAGTACATACATAGGCTCATCAGTCTGTCAGCCTAGCCTTAACTGACAAGCTCCACACCAATGAGAGACTGTCTTGAAGAGAGGTAAATGGGGTCTACAGAATGATGCCTAAGTTTGTTCTACAGCCGTCACAGGCAAGTAAATAGACATATTTGTGCACGCATATGATCAGACAGACAGACAGACAGACAGACACACAAAGTGCCATTGAAAGTTTTCATTGTTGAGCTAGAGATGGCTCAGAGGATAACCCTGATAATTTTTAAGTTTTTAGAAAAAATGGCTATATATTATTTCTGTAACTGGCAAAACTTCAAAAGTTCTACTGGTTAGATGCTATGGTATAGGTATTAATTTTCTAATTTTAAAAACTGAATTTTATTTAAGGATACTGATTGCTAAGCCCACTGGCTTGAACTTATAAACCTAATTTAGGCAGGCTCAAGGCCATCCTGGGCTACCATGTCTGAAAAACACAAAACACACAAACAAAGAACATCTTTGTTCTTAGTAAACATTCATTGAGCATTTAGAAGTAAAGTAACACATTTGCAACTTATTCTGCAATGGTTTCAAGAGGGGGATACAACTATAAATATATACAAATACAATTGCAAATGATAAAGCAAGCACAGCATGACACAAATGAGAAATCTGAATGGATTTATTTATGCTATTCCTTCCTACAGCTTACATTATTTTAAAACAAAGCCACTTAAAATACTATGAGCTTTAGAATGTAAGTAATGCTCTTTTATTATGAAAAAAAAATGTTTTTTGAGACAGGGCCTCTTTATATGCCTAAGGCTACCCTTGAACTCACAATCCCTGTCTCATCCTTCTGAGTAATGGGTACATGCACTACTGTATCCATTATAAGTATCTTTATAACTTTAGTGTATCAAGTATTTTTTAAATAAGACTCCTCATACACAACAATTACTACATATAAAGGAAATATCGAATTTGACTATCAATAAGCCCAGGCTGAGAGAAACTATTTATAATACAAACAGCCAAAAAGGACTAACATATGGAATACACAAGAAAGTAATACAAATAGAATAAAACAGGCTGGGCAGTACAGCAGCCGTAGTGCACACCTTTAATCATAGCACTTAAAGCAGAGGCAGGTAGCTTTCTTTGAGTTCAAGGCCAGCCTCAAGGTCTATGGAGCTAGTGTTTCAAAACACACACATACACACACACATACACATAGACACACACAKASACACACACACACACACACACGCAAAGAAAAAGAAATGGTAAATAAAGATATACTCAACATTAATAAATCGTGATAAAAAACTATGTTAAGATATCATTGTATCATTATAGGTGCTGTCTTGAGAGTTTGCATGGCTGTGACGAAGCAAGTCTTATAAGGACAACATTTAATTGGGGCTGGCTTACAGGTTCAGAGGTTCAGTCCATTATCATCAAGGTGGGAGCATGGCAGCATCTAGGCAGGCATGGCACAGGAGGAGCTAAGAGTTCTAAGAGTTCTAGATCTTCACCCAAAGAAAGCCAGGAGCAGCAGACTGAGCACCCAAAGGCAGCTAGGAGGGTCTCCAAGCCTACCCCACAGTGACTCACTTCCTCCAACAAGGCCACACCTCCTAATAGTGGCAAGCATATTCAAACCAGCACAGGGGCTAAGGAAATTGCTCAGTTCACGAGGTACTTACTATACAAACATGAAGGCCTGAGCAGGGGAGAGAGATGGAGACAAGAGAATCCCCAGGGCTTGTGAATCCCCAGCCAGCTAGTGTAGCAACTAAGTGGGCTCCAGGTGCAGTGGGAGACCGTGCCTCAGAAAACAAAGTGGAGAGTGACAGAGGATGACAAATGTGTGCACACGCAATCCTTAACGTGATATAAGAAGGAAAATGCATTGTCTTCAAAACCAAGATAAGGACAGGGGGATTCTGTCAAATATTAGAAACAGACTAACTTTCATATGAGACATGAAACTACTTTTCTCTGATAAATTACATTTAGAATGTAGACATTATTTCATATTAATAACTTATGTTTAGAACAACCTCCCCTCACCCCACTACATACACACATACAAGGGGTTTTTCTGTGTAGCCCTGACTCTCCTGGACTCAATTTCTAGATCTTGTTGGCTTTGAACTCAAAGATCCACATGCCCCTGCGCCTCCTGAGTGCTGGAGATTAAGGGCATGGACCACCACACCCAGACTGAAAAACAATTCTTAACTGTATTTTTCAAAGGCCCTCCTCCTTTCCTAACAGAGCATGCTAGTTATATCAGTATATATATATATATATATTCAATTATTGCAATAAAACTTGTTCTGAATTTGATAGCCAAGTTCTGGCAAGCTTGAATTTGCCCTAATTTCTGTAATTCATTATTGAAATGGTAATGACAAAGACAAAAACTTTTACTTTAAAATAGAATTACAAATTATTTTCTACTTTGTAAAACAGAATTACAAACTAAACCAATTAGTTTTAATGCTTTAACTTTCTCACTTAGAAATCAGAGCCAGGTATGATAGCACACTCCTTTAATCCCTGGAGACAGAGGCAGGTGGGTCTTTGAGTGAGTTCCAGGACAGACAGGGCTACTCTGTCTCAAAAACAAACAAACAAAAAAAACAAAAAACAAACAAACAAAAGATGGATGGATTATTAATACTACCATAGGTACCAACAATATTCTAAGGTGTAACTTAGCAGAGGAAAATAAATCATAAGGCTATTAAAGTTTAACTTTCTTGAATAATAAACCTCACTTTTCAGAGATATAAAACTAAAAAGCAGCACATATTAATCTAATGACACATGCAAAGTAGCCTTTTTTGGGCTTTACATAAAGGTTTGTTGTATTTTTTTAAAACTTTGATGTTGGGACTGGAGAGATGGCTCAGTGGTTAAGAGCACCGACTGCTCTTCCAGAGGTCCTGAGTTCAATTCCCAGCAACCACATTGTGGCTCAAACCATCTGTAATGGGATCCAGTGCCCTCTTCTGGAGTTTCTGGAGAGAGCAATGGTGCACTCACATACACCCCACCCCTATGTTGCTGTTTGAGACCTGGTCTCTAACACAGCCCTGGCTGTCCTGGAACTCACTGTAGACCAGGCTGGCCTCCAACTCAGACATCCTAAAGGTTTACTTTAAATAAAAGAGGTAAGAGCCGGGCATGGTGGCACACGCCTTTAATCCCAGCACTTGGGAGGCAGAGGCAGGCGGATTTCTGAGTTCGAGGCCAGCCTGGTCTACAGAGTGAGTTCCAGGACAGCCAGGATTACACAGAGAAACCCTGTCTCGAAAAGCCAAAAAAAAAAAAAAAAAAAAAAGAGGTAAGCTCTTCAAACCTACTTTTGCAGAGATAATTTGAAAGGCAACTATTTTCAAGGGATTTATTTAATGTAAAACATTAATATTCACACAGTCTAAGACAAAGATATTGCAAAAGTAGTAAAACAGAATAAAGTCAGCTTTCTTTGAATAAAGGAAAGACTAATTTAAGACATTGATTTAGAAGGTATCATTACTTTAAAAGAAAAAATAATTTTTCTCAAGAGCACTTAATGTCAAAATTCTGTTTAGAAATCTGCACATTCAGAATTTTTTAAATGGCAATTTAAAAATTACCACTAAATAATTATTTTAAAGCAAATAAGTAGCTTTGGGGTAATATTTATGTGTTAATATTAGAAAAATAAGTTGGAACATAATTTCAGGCTTCTATGTGTTTTGTGACCTGACAGAACTACCTTATATTAAGGCTTAATTTATGGGCATATTTGTTCCACGAATTCCTTGAGAAATCCAGAGAAGTTAAGAAGGCTAATACAAATAGGTGGAATTGTAACTTCCGAAGAGTTGCATTATGACTGAAGGAGAAACTACTCACCGAAAGCAGCAGCCATAGGAGGGTCAAGAGATGGCTGGCCATCACCAGTAGGCAGGTCTATGCGAGTGAAGTCTCTGCTTTTGTCATTATTGTATTTCACATTAAGGCTGGTAAGCTTGGAGAAGTCAATACGGAGAGTGCAGCATGCATTATAGATATTCTGGCCATCCAGAGCCTAAAGCAAATGAGAAGACCACACTGACAAACCAAGAGCCTCTTACAGGAGACAGTGGCAATCCAGCATTAGGCAGAGTTTAAGAGCCAAGAGCCCAAAGAACCAGGTTTACTTTTATTGTCTGAAGTGGTCAGGTCAAATGAAGAAAAATATACAAGGGCTCGGAAAACTATTGTAGAATAGTATATTATGATTATTTTGCCTACGATATATGTTTAAGGATGTTAATTTCATACTTTGGTTTATTTTAGTATTATTTATGTTAGTGAATATACTGTATTGATAATATATCACTGTAAATAGTATGGTACATTAGTCATACTACATAAAATATTAACTGTCATATTTTATTTCTTTTGTACTTGCTTTTTTGAATAAGCAACAAAGAAAGTCACTTATAACCAAAGATCAGTAATCCTTCCCTTCCTAAGAATAAAATGTGCAGGTGGCTACTACCTACTTTCACAAATAAGCAAATGTATAAAAACAGACACAGAAACCAAAGAATATGACGACTATATGATACATAAACATAATATTAAAAAAAACCATAAAGCTAGAGGGACAGGAAATGCAAGGCTGTATTCCTCAAACTGTATGAAAAACAAAAGTCTGTTCAACTTTAGTCTCTCTCTATCTCTAAACCAATATGAAGCAGAATTAACATTAGTGATAGCTCTCTTGGAGAGCTCATGTATCTAATGTGACCAAATGTGTCACTTTGTCTCATTAAAACAAAATCAAAGATTCATGCACTTGAAAGTTGACAGCAGCATATTTCTTAAGGTTTTCTATCTTTATCAACTCAGCTCAGTAACAATGGAAGCTGAATGTAGTTACAAAGTAGTGAATCAATGTCTGGCTGATTAAAAACAAGTAATGAAAACACATAGTCAGACATCTACTCATCAGTCAAATTGTACCAGGAACACTCTATGTAAGCACAGATTTAAACACGACACAGGACAGACAGACAGAAGTTTGTCTTGGCKATCTGAGAACTGGTAGACTGCAGATGCTTCCAATGAAAACGCAGTAAGTTTCAGCTTAGAAGAAAGAACACAGAAATGACAGTTTCCAACAGTCAAAGAACACACATAATTAGGCACAGATAAACCAGGCAAGTGAGACTGGATGGCTCCTACAGATGTCTCCAATGACAGTGACTAAGAAGAGGGACACGAAGTATAATCACCATTTTGGCATACTGCGCATTCACTGGGTCGGCATACTGAAGCAAGGCTTGAAACTGATTATTCTTTGTAAAGGTGATAATCTTCAAAACCGTGCCAAATTTAGAAAATATCTGGAAAAAACGAGTTCATATTTAATCTAAGGGAAAATGTTAAATTAATGTACCT
This sequence comes from Apodemus speciosus, assembly GCA_002335545.1. Classification (NCBI taxonomy): domain Eukaryota; kingdom Metazoa; phylum Chordata; class Mammalia; order Rodentia; family Muridae; genus Apodemus; species Apodemus speciosus. The sequence continues at coordinate 65,480 of BDUI01001431.1, forward strand.
GTATAAATACATCCTGGTTTATGAATCCTATTTTGTTTTTCTGGGTTTTAGTTTTGATTTTTTTGATACAGGCCCCACATAAGTTAGGCTGATTCCTGCCTCTACCCTTCTAGTGCTGCATTACAGGCATCTATTACATTACAGGTTGACTTTTGAATTACACCATTTGACTTTTGTTTGAGGTTTTTGTTTGATGCCCGCTAATATATAAAATGTAAACTATTTTCTCTATTAAAATTTCTGGTATAAAATGTCTTAAACCAAGTCTAAAATGTTATTATTTCAATGCCTATACATGTTACTGGCACACCACAGGTACTCAAACATTTAACCAATTTTATAGTATGTACAAATGGTAAAACCTAAAATAGAAGGTAATAGTAATTAACTAATAGTTTGATATAATGATGTTCACAAGTGTATGAATTGAAACAAGTCAAATGAGTCAATGATTTCATCCTTCTAAGTCATCAGTTACTTCTGAAGGCTTCTATAAGCAGATACTAGATGTTCAAACAAAGGCTTGGTCAACTAATTCAATAATTATATGGCACTTTTCTAAGTACTGGCAAAAAAAAAAAAGCAACAAAATTTCCTGCTTTATTAAGACAATAACCAGACAAAAGATACCATAACAAATGTATTATAAGAAAAATGAGAAGAGGAGAGAGGGCTGAGGTTAAATGGAGTCCTAGTGAGAGAGAAAAGGAAGATAGTTAAGGTCAGTCTTGCTGAAATGTCTTCTGTTAAGAGAAATAAAAAACCTAGGCCTGGGGCACATGCCTTTAATCCCAGTTCTTGAAAGACAGAGAAAGGTAATCTCTGTGAGTTAAAGATTGAGGCCAGTCTCAAAATATAAATAAAATAAGGAGGAATAAACAAGAACATAGGGGAATATTCCTAACAGACCCGTAGTTACCAATGCTCAATTCCTTTTGTTTTCCAGGGTGAGAGTCAAACTCATTCCAGAGATCCAGCTGCCTCTGTCCCCCAAGAGCTGGCAGTTACTGTTTTGCTTGCTGCTATATGCCACTGTGCACCTGGTTTCCAGAGGCCAGAAGACCATGTGAGATCTCTCAGAACTGGAATCCACAGTTGGTTGCTCAAGAGCTACCAGTACTCAGGACAGCGGAGCCATTTCTCCAGCCCCTCTAGGGTTTTTGGAGGCTGTTTCAGGCTGAGGAGGAAAGACCCTGGATGTGGGGGCACCATCCCCTCTTGGACCAAATAAAAAGAAACAAAGAAGGAAGCCAGCTTAACACCTAGTTTATTCTCTGCCTCCTGATTGAGGACACAATATAACCAGTTGAGTGGGTCCCTGTGATCACTGTAAAATCATTCTGACTGCCTCACCTTCTCTGCCTTGACACACTTGAACCCTCAAACTATGAGTCAAAATAAACCCTTCCTTAAATTGCTTTTGTATTGTTACAGTATTGAGAAAAGTAATTAACCCAAGATTATAGAAGAGAATTAGAGGAAAAGTCAAAACAGCTCTAGCCCCTCTAACATTAACCACACTATCTCTTGGATGAGTGGCAACAGGCTCATACTATTTGGAAGGTGTGACCTTATTGGAAGAAGTGTCACTGGGAGTAGGTTTAGAGGTGCCAAAAAGCCATGCCACAGCCAGAGTTTCTCTTTGCCTAAAGTTCAGGATGTAGCTCTCAGCTACTGCTTCAATACCTGCTTGCATGCCACCATCCCCTGCCCCCAATGCCAAGATAATAATGGAGTCTCTTCATAACAACGAACATCTTCATAATGTTGAAGGCAGAGAGGGATGAATGAGGTACAATGTTGAGGGAGAGGACCTAAAGTAAGTAAAGGAAGACTCCTTAAGGAGGAAGTATTTGAGACGTATATCAGCCTGACTTTGTAGGTTAAGGAGTATCCCAAACTCAGGAAACACAAAGGGAAGTAAAGATAGGGCTAAACTGGAGGACAGAGAACAGAGAGATAGACAGGGCACCAGAAAGGCCGAGGTGTTACAGGGAAGAATGCTGGGTACTAAGAATGAAGAATGGCGAAAACATTTGTCTGTGGGGCCTAAGGGGCTACAGTAAAGATTTTTCTTTTTCCAACTGCACTGGGAACAATGATTTCTGTAACTAAAAGCTGAGAGTATTAATCCAACTGACGGTACTGAGAATTGAAAACAGTCCTGCTCACCCAGGTTTCTAGGAACTTCTATATGAGAAATAAAGTCTCATGATACAGATTAACACACCTGTTGGGTGGTGGCAGTGTTGAGTCACAAGTTTAAAAATATCTTTATAAGAATATAAATTACCACAGCATTACAGAAGCAAATGCAAACACTCTGCTGATGGGTCACACAGGTTATTATCTTTGTGAAATAAACAAACTAAAAACCAGTTACAATTCAAACCTCCAGTGCTTTGACTGTTAAATGCTCCTTTGTGCAATAAACAGAAAACAAATTTAACAGAACAATGCAACCAATCATTGAACTACTGAACCACTTTTAGGCAAGGACAAGGGTGTCTTGAACACCACCATTAAAGCATCTAGGAAATGCTTTACAGGTATACTTATTTTCAAACTGGTACTCAGATAATTATTGAAAGGAATAAAGTAGTCCTATTAACTAGTATATTTAGAATTTACATGCATAGCAAAGAACACTGGAAGTAAATCTAAGTCCCATCATAACCGATATGATGGGCAAGTAAAAGAACGTCTAAGGGCTCTTGTTTGTTTATAATCTTTGAGTTCAGATACGCGTGCGCGCGCACACACACACACACACACACACACACACACACACACCCTACAACTCTCCATCTAGTCATATAGATCCAAAGGCACGTGTGGAGCTTTGAATGAGCATGCCCTCAATAGGCTCAAATGTCAGAATCCTTGGACCCTAGAAACTGGTATCAGGGAGCAGAGTATTGCAGTGACAGACCTGACCAGGCTTTGAAAAACGTGGACACTTTGGGATTTTGAATTAGAAAAGTGACTGGACACCATAGGCAGAGCTTAGTAGTCCATCCTGGTAGAAGCTTGAAAGACAATAATGCTGAAAGCTGTGAGGACTGTGGAGGTCTTAAGACCTTAAGAGGTGACGGGCTTAAGATGTCTCTGAGAGTGAATAATTTTTTTTTAAGTTTTATTTATTTTATGTGAATACACTGTCACTGTCTTCAGACACACCAGAAGAGAGCATCAGATCCTATTACAGATGGTTGTGAGCCACCATGTGGTTGCTGGGAATTGAACTCAGGACCTTTGGGAGAGTAGTCAGTGCTCTTAACCAATGAGCCATCTCTCCAGCCCCAAGGGTGAATATTAGCAGCTGGGCTAGAGACCATTTTCCGTGGTATTTTTGCCAAAGACTGTAGCTGCTTTCTGCCCTTGTCCTAAGAATTCGCCTGCAACTTAATTTAAAAGTAACAGACTAATTCCTTTAGTGGAGGAAATTTCAAGACAGTCTAGTATTGACTCTGCCATTGTGGTTCTTAGTAATCACACTTATGCAGATCTACAATGAATAAAAGTAAGTAAGGGGAAAAGTACGAAATGCACAATTTGAAGAGAAGACAAGAGCCCCAAGAAAGGAGCCAAGGCCGAGCTAAAAGAGTTAGGATTAAGGGGAGGCCAGCCTTGAAATGGAATATAAAGAGGTGCTCTCCGGCAATACTTCCACCCACCAGGCTACCAACTTATAGAAAGAAAAGGCATTAGGAATTTTCTGCTTTGAGAAAAAAATAACAAAGAAAAACTGCTGCAAATGTGGTGCAAAGGGGCCAGGATTCATCCCAAAGCAAGCAGCTAAACATAGCAGTGTCATCCAAGTGGTTTTGACTTTAGAGTCATGAAGGACACAACAATAAAGAGGCCGTGGAATCTTCTTCCGGAGAATATAGGGGAACCACTTATGCCAGGCATATCCCTACACAAAGGCCCTGAGAGGACAAACAGCTCGGACTGCACTGGAGATGCCAAAATATTAAACACACAAGAGCTATGAGGTATCTACCAAGGAGAACTGCATATGGGAAATGAAACCAGCCAAAGGAAGAGATGTCTCTTACAGGCTGCAAAGTTGGAGGGATGGAGTCATCCAAGCCCTTTTGACACTGGACATGGAGCTATAGGGTCTAGAATTTGCCCTGCTGAGTTCCAATAATAATAATATTATTATTATTACAGGGGATTACAATTAGGGACTTCCTTGAGTTTTAAAAGGAACTTTGAACTTTGGACTTTTACACTCTGTGGTTCAAAGTAGCAAGGATCTACCCAAAGCAGGCAGCTAGCACACAGTGCCTAGGCCCAGTGGTTCTCCTTAACCATACAAGATTCCACAACCCCTTACTCATGTGTCTGTCCTCATGATGCTAAAGCCAGAACCATAGAGATAACACTGCTATGTTCAATTGCTTGCTTGGGATAAGGCCCGCCCCCCTTAAACTATATGAGATTGAAAGACTATGGGGACTTTTGAAAGTGGATAAAATGACTTTACATTATGATATAGTCACAAGTCTACAGTGGCCACGGAGATGCCATGGAGTGTTAAATGAGAATGGCTCCCAAAGGCTCGTGTTTGAATACTTGGTCTCAAGTTGGTTGAACTGTTTGGGAAGGATTACAAGATATGGCCTTATTGGAGGAAGTGTGTCCAGTTTTACCCACTAGAAAATTGTGTGATTAAGTGATCCTCCCATTTTTAAATTTTAAATACTACTAGCCCCGATTTAGTGGACTATCTGTGATAAGACAGTTTAGACCCAGTAATGAATGATCTACAAAGATTATACTGGATTACAAGTGATTATCTAACACAATGAATATCATATATGCATGTATATACTGAAGCTTACTATGTATCTTCCCTTCAGAATTAAATGTATTTTTGTATATGTGTGCCTGTGCATGCACACACACTTTCATGTGTTCAACAGTACAAGTGGGGAAGTTAGAAGAAAACTTTCAGAAGTCAGATTTCTTCTTCTGCCATTTGGGTCCCAGGGACTTAACTCATGTCCCTGGGCTAGGGGACAAGTGCTCTTACCTGCTGAGCCACCTCACTGGCTCCCTCCTCAGAATTTTAAACTGAAACTACTCAAATATAACAAGGGACAAAAAAAAAATATATAAATTAGTTGAATTCTTTGGTGACATAAGTTTTAAAGAAACTACAACTATCTAGATTTTAACGAAGATATAATACTTTCATTTATTTCATACTTAGATATTAAAAAAAAAAAAACTAAGCCTGTGATCCTAACACTCAGGAGACAGTCCCTATAGGCGCATATATTTAAATGTTTAGTCACCAGGACGTGTAATTCTTTCATAGGATTAGAAGGATTATGAGGCATGGCCTTGTTGGAAAAAGTGTGTTCATCACTGGAGGCGGGCTACAGGGTTCCAAAAGCCCATGCCATTCCCAATCTCTGTTTGCTTGTGGCAGATATAGCACCCAGGTATCTCTGCAGCATCATTCTTGCTGGCTGCCATGTTCCCTGCCATGATAATGACTAAGTCTCTGAAACTGTAAGAAACCTCCAATTAGATGCTTTCTTTTGTACAAGTTGCTTTGGATAGTGTCTTTTCATAGCACTAAAGCAATGACAAAGACGTGCTTGACATGGGAGTTTGATTTTGTAGAAATCTTCCTGTTTCAGCCTTTCAAGTGCTAGGATTATAAGCATGCTATTAAACCTGGCTAAAATTAGATTTTCTTACCCATCATTTTCCCTCAAATGTTTGGTATTGTTATCATAATTACTGGTATTAGGGACTGAACATAACTCGTGATGAAAATTCTTCATACCACATGCTCTGTCACCGCTCAGCTACACCCAGGCCTTCAAATTAGGCCAAGTGTAACGACACACACTTTTAATACTAGCACTTTGGAGACAGAGGCAGGCAGATCTCTGAGTTCAAGACCAGTCTGGTCTACACAGAAAGTTGTAGAACAGTAGTTCATAGATCTTAAAAACACAAAATTTAGAAAAGGGAGGATGTCAAAAAAAAAAAATACCTGATATAATTTCTTCTATGAAATCAGGATGTTAAATCCCCCCCCCCCTTTGGGACAGGGTCTATATATACAGCTCTGGTTATCCTGGTGCTCGCTTTGTAGATTAGGCTGGCATTGAATTCACAGAGATTAATCTGCCCCTCCCTCCTAAATGATGGGATTAAAGTTGTGTGCCATCACATACAACTTAGAAAACAGACAACAACTACCAAAAATTAGGAAAAAAACCACGTTTGATTCTGCTTTCTGAAGAGCTTGTTCCTTACCTGATGGAGAACTTCCAGAGTGACAGGGTAAAATAGATTTTCAATAATTATCCGGAGCACAGGGCTCTGTCCAGGTAGCAAAGGTCCTTCATTGGAAGTAGCTCCAGGAAGGGACAGGTTTCCTGACTGGACTGCACTGACAGCCTGCAGTGCAGCTTGGGCTCTCTAGAAAACAAGGCAAAAAATAAATAAAAAAGAAAATGAGCACTCTTGATTACAGAAGCAGTGCACACACCCTGAAGCTCATATGATATAATATAAACTCATAGATACATACCTGGACGTACATCTCAAGTTTGCTATGATTAAAAGCAGTGTTTTCTGTTTGGTTCCTTTCCTTTCCTTTCCTTTCCTTTCCTTTCCTTTCCTTTCCTTTCCTTTCCTTTCCTTTCCTTTCCTTAAGATGGGGCTCAGGAGATGGTTCAATCAATAAAGTGCTTGTTGTATAAGCATGAGGACCTGAGTTTGTTCCTTAAAATCTACATGAAAAAGTTTGGAACAGTGGTATACACACACTTTTAGTCCCAGCACTATTATGTTGGGGGTGAGGGGTTTCTTTGTGTGGTCTTGGCTGTCATGGGACTCATTTTGTAGATCAGTCTAGCCGCAAACCCACAGAGACCTACAGCCTCTGCTTCCTGAGTGCTGGGAGTAAAGGCGTGCATTACTACTGGACAATTCAAGTCTAAAGTTTTTAGACAGTATAAGTGTAAATGTGATTGATGTCAGYAGGGAAGGCAGATCATCAGTAGRAGTAGGCCTTCTTGCCACAAAACATCATGAACAAGCTGAAGAGGACACCCACAGGTTGGAGCTGCCTTGCAAAGGGAAATCTCAACCCAGACAAAGAAGAGAAGATATTTATGGCATGTTTCTGTTTGGGAGTACGGGGCCTCAATGCTATCACCTGAAGAGCATGAGAAGAGTCAGATGAAGATAGGTGGGGCAGCTCGCTGAGAATGCCTGAACCTAAGAAGTTAGAAGGGAACCCATAATGATACGGGTACCCAATGTCATGAGACAGCCYGAGAAGGGTAAAAAAAAGTCCATAGGGTGGACAAGCAATGAACTGGGATGTTGAGTCTGGAGTGTGATCAGGCTAACCTGTCATTCAGGTAACCTGGCAAAGGGTGTTAGTGTACAAACAAGCTTCTAATACATTTCTACTAAAATGAAACAAGGTGTTCTAAAAACCAGCTGCTTCGGTACTGTGGCAAGAAAAACAGAAGGTAAGTATGAAATAATTTTGGTTTTGTGGTATTTTTGTTATATTTTTTTCAGAATGCAAAAATTACCGAAACAATAAAGACTGTTTATCAAATACAGAAGACAGCTTGAAGGGGCTCCCACTGACCCAATCTGAGAATTCTGAACATCAAAGGAAATATATAAATTAACAGGAATCCCTAAGTCCATAACGCTAACAATTGACAGTTAGTAAAGAACAGACATTTATGATAAATCCAAATGCATGAGATAGTATTTCTTCCCCCTTTTAAGGTAGGGCCTCCATTTCTGTAGGTACAACACCTATACATGGATGGAAAAATTTCTGTCTATGCTAGCAGTTCTCAACCCATGGGTTGTGACCCCTTTGGAGGTTGAATGACCCTTTCACAAGGGACTCCTAAGATTATCTGCATAACAGATATTTACATTATAATTCACAACAGTAGCAAAATTAGTTACAAAGTAGCAACAAAAATAATTTTATAGTTGGAGAGTCACAACAACATGAGGAAGTATATTAAAGGGTCACATTAGGAAGGCTGAGAACTACTATCTATATTGAACATGAAAGCACCCCCTTTTACTTGTTATTATTCCTTAAACAAAATAATATAACAAGTATTTGTGGGTTTTGTTGAAACTAGGTCTCACTATTATATAGCTAAGTCTGGATTAGAACTTGTCCTCCTTCCTGAGTGCTGAGTATCGCAAGGGTATGCCACTATATCTGGCACTATTACAACTATTTACATAGCCTTCATGTTGCATTAGATATTACAAATAATTTAGAGAGTATATAAAGTATACACAATAATGTGTGTTTATGGTATATACAGCTATTACATCATCTTGTAAAAGTACCTTTAGTATCCTTGGATTTTAGAATGGGGATCCAAGAAACAACCGGCCAAACTACTACACTCCTCAATGGCTAATAGGAGAGAGGGTTCCTTTTCCATAGTACAGAAGCCTGGTAAACATGACTATCACTTCTACATGTATGTCAAAGATAGATATTCTGAATTGAATCACGAGGAAATGTTAGACCAACAGGTGCTGAGGGATATTATAGGAAATAAACTGCTTTCATTTTCGAAGATGTTAAGGGCATCAGATTAAAAGAAAGGTAGAATTTGTCTAAAATGACTAAAAAGATATAACCAAACAGAACATATACACGAATCTAACTATATCATTTTGCTACATGCAGGTATTAATAGAACAATTAGCAAAATATGAGTGGGATCTACAGATGACAGAGGAGTAATATATCAATAATATTTTTTTTCTTTTGGGTGCCAGTAGTAGGGATTGGACTCAAGGTCTCATGCACACCAGGTAAGCATCCTACTGGAGCCTTCCTGGGGTGCTTTTTTATTTTAAGATAAAGTTACACAAAGTTACTTGAGCTGGCCTCAAAATATACTAAGTGCCCTCAACAGATCTTGAACTCATGATCCTCCTAAGTAAATGGGATTACAGGCCTGTGCCACCAACCTAAGCCAGTGCTGACTACCCAAGTCTAGTCTATAGAAGAAACTTCCTCATTTGTAAGATGCATGTACAAAATACTAATAAATAATGAAGAACGGTTGGTCACACACTCTCAAAAAGGCTTGAAAACTGAAACTTTATACTCTACCTGCACATTTTTCTACATTTGTAATATCCTCAATAACTTACAATATTTACTTTAAAAAACGAAGTGCAAAGAGAATAAGTATAATTTGCTTGATCTCTATAACATTAACTGTGAGCGCGTGTGTGCGTGTGTGTGCGTGCGTGCGTGTGTGTGTGTGTGTGTGTGTGTGTGTGTGTGTGTGTGTGTGTGTGTATTTCAGGGCTGACCTCTTGGTATAGGCTAAAAACAGTGTATTCTTCCCAAGGGAAGACTATTTCTCTAGCTTTCAGCATTCCTTAGTTCCTGTACTTCCTTATGCAGTGTTTCCCCACATGAGAAGGGGTTCTAGTCTGTAGGCACAGCTGGCCTCACACTCCACCTCCTAAGAGATGAGATTACAGAACGTCCGTCCCTCCATGCTTAGCCACATTTACTCAAGAGTGGTCATAATTTGAAAAATGTGCATCAGAATAAAAAATTCTAGAAATTTAATGTCTTTCATTTTCAAATATTCAATTAGGAAATTTTAATCATAGCATTGATGTTTTAGTAAGTAATTGTGGTTTTAATGTTTCTGTACAGTTTTACCATGTGAAATGCTTGGGCTCTTGGCACTGGCTATGATGACTCTTACTAAGGTAAGTGCCTTTCTCAAACTTGGAAGCCTTTTACTTTCTGTATGCTTAACAAACCCCAGGCTTTACACCTGCACTTGTTCTTTTTTCTTTTGTTTGACTGTTTTGAGACAGGGTCTCACTATGTAGCTCCTGCTGTCCTAGGACTCACTATGTAGAGCAGGCTGGCCCCAAATTCACAAAGATCCCATTGTCTTTGCCTCTCAAGTTCTGGAAGAGCTATGCACCATGGAAGCCACATATGTCCATGCTCTTTTTCCTGTTTTACACACTTAATATGTTTCTTACAAACTAGAGAAAAGCTTTGTCTTTTGAAACAGTTTCACTGTGCAACAGAGCCCTGGCACTCACTGTGCAAACCAGGCTGGCCTCGAACTCACAAGAGATCCTCCTGCCTCTGCCTCCCAAGTGCTGGGATTAAAGGTGTGAACTACAACTGGATGAGAAAATCTTTTTTTAATATACAAAATATTTCACAAATCTGCACGTGTGCACAGGCCACATTAATCTCTCTATCCGTCTAGTACACAGGATGAAGAAAACATGATCCTTTAAAGATATTAGTTAGTCTATAAACATTTTAATAGTGGTTTTATGTCAACACATTTTTTTACATATCATATAATACAAAACTTCCCAACGTTCAGTTCCTAAAGCAACATCACCTTTAAAAAACAATATGTAAATTAAAAGAACATTTTGTTTGTATCATTGCTTCTCAAAACTACCCTCCATAGGCAACACTGGCGGGCGTCTCGGCCCCAGTGTGCTCTAAGCAAGGCATTCTACCTCATGTGCTTCACTCCGAGCTCCTCGGGAAGATTCTATTAGAATCTTTTACGGGTTTGAAAACCAGCTCAGACTTCCATTTGAAACTTTAATTGGTGTGTATGAGGTGGGTGATGCCAATCAAAAAAAGATACAGGCTTAGAATTAAATGTGAACTATTCTACACACTCCACAAATTAAGGAGTGTAAGATATTAATTAGTGCTATCTTACAGCCAACAGATTCCCGTAATAAAGACTAGATTTTACCCCGTTTAATATAACAGCTAGCTGGGTGTCTCAAGAGATGGCAGTGGTGGCTCAAGCCTTTAATCATAGCAGGCAGATCTCTGTGATTTTGAAGCCAGTCTATTCTACGGAGTGAGTTCTACAACAGCCAGGGATAGACAGAAAAAAAAAAAAAAAAAAAAAAAAAAAAAAAAAAAAAAAA
>BDUI01001431.1:80076-92702 GCA_002335545.1 Apodemus speciosus
AGGCCAGCCTGGTCTACAGGGTGAGTTCCAGGACAGCCAGGGCTATACAGAGAAACCCTGTCTCAAAAAAGCCAAAAAAAAAAAAAGTATTTAATAACATTAAACACAGAAATCAATCATGATAGATATTAAAACACGCATATGCTTGAACCCAGGGATTACACTGTTAGAACCACGACCTAGTAAGATGAAGTTCTATGTATGCCAAAATGTTTACTGCAGTACTATTTATAAAACCTAAAAATAGGAAAAACATTTCAATGCTTATCAAAAGCCTGGACTAACTATAGGTCTTCTATCAAGGGAATAACAGTGGCGGTTAAAAATCCAAAAGCCTCTTCTGCAAAATCATTCTGCCTCTTGCTGCAGAATAATGTCCATAATATATTACAGAGTAAAACCAAAAACACTTCACACACCAGGATTTCATCTGTATACAGTTACATATATAGCACAACAGAAGAATACATAGAATACAGAATATTAGCACCAATGATCAGTTATCTCTGGTCAAATAGATGCTTGCATTTTTCTTCATATTTTTCTAAATTGCTTGAATGTTTAACTATGAACAGGTTTCTTATTTTTAATCTATAAAAACAATTTTCACTGAAGAACTCTAATAGTCTGAGTTATAGCTCGACAGTACAGTACCTGCTTAGCATGCTTAAAGCTTTCAATTTGATCCCCAAAAGAAAAATGAAATATGTCTTTATGTCCTAAAACAAGGATTAGTACAGGAAATATTTCTGTATTAATGTGGAAAATAATTTTATAAATGGAGTTCCCATAACAATCAACATAATAAGGAAGCTAGAGAAGTCTTGCCCTAGAGCAAGAATACATGCAAMATTTTCTTTATACTTAAAAAAAAAGTTGCATTCTAAATACTTATCTTTTTATTAATCATTTTATTTGTTTACATTTCAAATGATATCCCCCTCCAGTTACCCCTCCACAAAACCCTCATCCAATCCCCCCTTCTCCCTCCCCATTGCCTCTATGAGGGTGCTGTCCACTTACTCAGCTACTCCTGCCTCATCCCTCTTAGCATCCCCCTTCGCTGGGTCATCAAGCTGCCAGAGGATCGAGGACCTCCCCTCCCACTCAATGTCAGATAAGGCCATCCTCTGCTACATATGCATCTGGAGCCACAGATTCCTCCATGTGTACTCTTCAGTTGGTGGTTTAATTTCTGGGAGCTCTGGGTGATCCGGTTAGTTGATATTGTTCTTCCTATGGGGTTAAAGTCCCCTTCAGCAACTTCAGTCCTTCTTCTAGCTTTTCCTTTAGGGTCCACGGGCTCAGTATTGATGGCTGGCTGTGTGGATTGGTCAGGTGCTGGTAGAACCTCTCAAGGAACAGCCATATCAGGCTCCTGTCAGTAAGTACTTCTTGGTATCAGCAGTAGTTTCAGGGTTTTGTGTCTGCAGATGGGATGGATCCCTAGGTGGGTCAGTCTCTGTATGGCTTTTCCTTCAGTCTCGTTTCCAAATTTTGTTCCTGTCTGTGATGGTTTGTATATGTTCAGCCCAGGGAGTGGCACTATTATAAGGTGTGGCCCTGTTGAAGTAGGTGTGGCCCTGTTGAGAGTAGGCGTGTCACTGTGGGTATGGGCTTAAGACCCTCACCCTAGCTGCCAAGAAATCAATATTCTGCTAGCAGCCTTCAGATGAAGAGGCAGAACCCTCAGCTTTTCCTATACCATGCCTGCCTGGATGTTTCCATGTTCCCATCTAGATGATAATGGACTGAACCTCTAAACCTAAGCCAGCCCCAGTTAAATGTTGTCTTTATAAGAGTTGCCTTGATCATGGTGTCTATTTGCAGCAGTAAAACCCTAACACACTGTCTTTCATCTGGACAGAAATATTTCTGGGTTAACAATTTTGAAATGGGTGTGTGGCCCTATCCCTTAACTGGGGGCTGTGCCCATCTACTGGAGGCATTCTCTACAGGTTCTATATCCCCTTGGTTGCATATTTTGGCTAAAGTCATCCCTGTTGGGTCCTGGGAGCCTCTTGCTTTCCTGGCATCTGGGACTTTCTAGTGGCTACCCCCAGTTTCCATCTCCCTCTGCTACATATTTCTATGATTTCCTGACCCTCTAGTACTCCTCTCCTGTCCCTTCTAATACCTAACCCTGCCTACCCCTTTTTCCCTCCTCCTCCTGTCTCCATTCCAGATCCCTTCATCCCTCTATTTCCTGTGATTATTTTGTTCCCCTTTCTATGTAGGATTGAAACATCCACACTTTGGTCTTCTCCTTAAGCTCCATATGGTTTTGTGGGTTGTATCAGGGTATTCTGAGCTTTGCAGCTAATATCTACTTATCAGTGAGTACATACCATGTGTGTTCTTTTGTGTCTAGGTTACCTCACTCAGGATGAGAATATATTTTTTGAAGAGTTTATTTATTTAATATATATGAGTACATTGTCATATGACTACAGATGGTTGTGAGCCACCATGTGGTTGCTGGGAATTGAACTCAGGACCTCTGGAAGAGCAGCCAGCGCTCTTAACCACTAAGCCATCTCTCCAGCCCCAGAATAATATTTTCTAGTTCCATCCATTTGCCTGTGAATTTTATGAAGTCATTATTTTTAATGGCTGAGTAGTACTCCATTGTGTAAATGTACCATATTTTCTATATCCATTCTTCTGTTGAGGGGCATCTGAGTTGTTTCCAGCTTCTGGCTATTATAAATAAGGTGGCTATAAACATAGCATGTATCTTTGTTATATACTGGARCATCTTTTGGGTGTATGCCCAAGAGTGGTATGGCTGGGTCCTCAGGTAGTACTATTTCCAATGGTCTGAGAAACAGCCAGACTGATTTCCAAAGTGGTTTTACCAGCTTGCAGTCCCACCAGCAATGGAGGAGTGTTCCCCTTTCTCCACATCCTCACCAGCATCTGTTGTCACCTGAGTTTTTTATCTTAGCATTCTGACTGGTATGAGGTGGAATCTCAGGGTATTTTTGATTTGCATTTTCCTGATGACTAAGGATACTGAACATTTCTTTAGGTGCTTCTCACACATTCAGAATTCCCCAGTTGAGAATTCTTTGTTTAGCTCTGTACCCCATTTTATAACAGAAATGTTAGAAATGTTATTTGGCTCTCTGGAATCTAACTTCTTGAGTTCTTTGTATATTTTAGATATTAGCCTTCTATTGGATATAAGGTTGGTAAAGATTTTTTCCCAATCTGTGGGTTGCCATTTTGTCCTACTGACAGTGTCCTTTGTCTTACAGAAGCTTCCAATTTTATAAGGTCCCATTTGTCGATTGTTGATCTTAGAGCATAAGACATTGGTGTTCTGTTCAGGAAAATTTCCCGTGTCAATGAGCCCAAGGCTCTTTCCAACTTTCTCTTCTATTAGATTCAGTGTATCTGATTTTATGTGGTCCTTGATGCACTTGGACTTGAACTTTGTACAAGAAGAATGGATCAATTTGCATTCTACATGCTGACCACCAGTTGAACCAGCACCATTTGTTGAAAATGCTGGCTTTTTTCCACTGGATGGTTTTGACTTCTTTCTCAAAGACCAAGCTCTTCAATTCTATTCTATTGATCTACCTGCCTGTCTCTGTACCAATACCATGTGGTTTTTAACACTATTGCTCTGTAGTACAGCTTGAGGTCAGGGATGGTAATTCCCCCAGAAGTTTTATTGATGAGCATAGCTTTTGATATCCTGGGTGTTTTGTTATTCCAGATGAATTTGAGAATTGCTCTTTCTATCACTGTGAAGAATTGAGTTGAAATTTGTTGGGGATTGTATTGAATCTATAGATTGCTTTTGATAATATGGCCATTTTTTACTATGTTATTCCTACCAATCCATGAGCATAGGAGATCTTGCCATTTGAGGTCTTCTTTGATTTCTTTCTTCAGATACTTGAAGTTCTTGTCATACAGATCTTTCACTTGTTTGATTAGACTCACACCAAGATATTTTATATTTGTGACTTTTGCCAAGGACATCATTTCCCTAATTTCTTTCTTAGCCCATTTAWCCTTTGAGTAGAGGAAGGCCACTGATTTGTTAGAGTTAATTTTATATCTAGCCACTTTGCTGAAGTTGTTTATCAGCTGTAGGAGTTCTCTGGTATAATTTTTAGGGTTGATTATCTATACCATTATATCATCCACAAATAGTGATATCTTGACTTCCTCCTTCCCAATTTGTATCCCTTTGATCTCCTTTTGTTGTCTAATTGCTTGGCTAGAACTTTAAGTACTATACTGAATAGATTGGAGGAAGGCAGCCTTGTCTTTTCCCTGATTTTAGTGAAATTGCTTCAAGTTTCTCTCCATTTAGTTTGATGTTAGCTACTGTTTGCTGTATATTACTTTTATTATGGTTAGGTATGAACCTTGAATTCCTGATCTCACCAATACTTTTAACCTAAATACTTATCCTTATACCCACAGATCACCTTTCATTGAAGAAGCTTCACTTTGCACCAGATGGAGACCATTACAGAAAACCATACCTAGTCAAAATGCAGAGAGCAACTGGGCCAGGGACCTAGCCCCAATGATACATCTACTACACAAGTCCTGCACCCACAGCTCAAGAACATCATAGGGAAGGGGGAAGAGACTGTTAAAGCCAGAAGACAGGAAGTCTGTTGTGTGACTGTATCACTTAGAAATGACAGGAAAGCCACATCCATGATACCTACCTCAATATATGGCTGCCTAAACAAGAACAACACCCATAGATAAACATGCTAARATGGAAGAGAGAAATCTTACATGTCTCTACTCTTAAACAAAGAGCCACAATTTAACAACAGCTAAACAAGGGAGAATTAGGCTTCCCTGGAGAAGAGTATTCAAATTGGTTATCCAGCACCAGGTAGTCAGCCTTGAAATCATATACAGAGAAGCAACACTAAACAGAATCAGCAAGCTACATAGAGAAACCCTGTGTATGTGAAGATGAGGATGAATAATAACAAAAGCATATGCATAATAATAAGAATTAAAGAAAAAGCAGTTGTGAATTTTAAAAGGAATGTGGGGCAATGGGAGGGGCTGAAGAAAGGATTAAAAAAGAGGAAAGTGAAATCATTATATTCAATTTTAAAAGATATTTAAAAAATAAAGCACATAGGCTAGGGAGATGGCTCAGTGGTGAAGAGCACCAACTGCTCTTCTAGAGGACCTGGGTTCAATTCCCAGCCCCCACATGACAGCTTACAGCRTCTGTAACTCCAGTTCCAGGACATCTGGCACCTTCACACAGTCATCCATGCAGACAATACATCATGCATGTAAAAGACAGACACACAAACAGATACACACACTATTTTTGAAATGCACTTTTTAAAAACTTTTTTTGGGAAAGTTCCCCTGAGTAGTCTAGCTTCGTACTTCTAGAATTACAAGAATGTTATCCATGCACAGCCCAGTAAGTGTTGTTTCTAACACTACAACTTCCAAAGTTTCCAAATGAAACTTTTTATTATCAAGCATTTAAGAACAAATTACATATACATATGAAATCCTAATAAAGTGTACTAAAAGGAAGAAAAATAATACCTATAATACTTACAGCCTGATTAGGCAGATTGTCAGTCTTAAGTTCTCGGTGATTGGAATACTGGATATACACAGGCTGACTTCGAAGATGAGGAGTAACAGGAGTGTAATAATTTATCATAGTAACAGCAGCTTCTTCAGAAGCCATTTCTAAAAAGGCCTGCAATAAACACAAGAAGATGGTTAAGAATCATTCCATATTGGTCTAAACTTGTGCGTTCTCACTATACATGACATTGTCCCCAAGGGGATAAAAATAATTTGATAAACTGGGTCTAATAAAAGTTTCCAACTTAGGAAACTGCCAGGTGATTAAATTATTTTGCTATGTTTTGTTTTTTTAATTCCTATTTCTTCAAATG
This sequence comes from Apodemus speciosus, assembly GCA_002335545.1. Classification (NCBI taxonomy): domain Eukaryota; kingdom Metazoa; phylum Chordata; class Mammalia; order Rodentia; family Muridae; genus Apodemus; species Apodemus speciosus. The sequence continues at coordinate 86,001 of BDUI01001431.1, forward strand.
ACTAAAAATAAAAATAAATGTTTCCATCACCATTACAAATGGATATTCTTAGGTGCTATTAATTTAAATTTTTTTGTAAAATCTTGGGTTAAACTGCTAGAGTACACAAAAGAGATGCTAGAATTTCAATCAATAAAGACAAATAAAGAGGTTAAAAACAACAGTCCAAGTGTTAGTGTAGCAGTGTACACCTTTAGTACCAGCACTGGGAGAGCCTCTGAGTTGCAGGACAGCCTGGTACAGAGCATAGTAAGGCCCTACTTTAAAACAAACTAAGACAAGTTGAAAACCCTGTTGGAGGATAGGGAAAGGGGACAGTTGGTTGAAAAGTACTACACTACCTAAATTCTCAAATAAGATCTGGTATAATAACTTGCTTTCCTTCATTTTTATAACCAGCCATCTACAGGTGAAATAGAATGTTCTTTTTCAGAGTTCCTATCATCACAAACATTGCCACCAAGGAACCAACATATCTGATTTGACAGCAGGGAATCAGAAATCATCATTACCTGAGTAAATATCTGATCTAAATCTCTACCTACCTACTCTAACTTAGTCAAAAACACCCACAACCCTCAGTTTCCTCTATTAAAATATGCAGATACATGAGCAATCTATAACTCTTATAACCCAAACATGAAATGACTGTTAGGTTAGAGTGTTAGTTAGGTGGTCTGTCTGGGATTCTGCAGGAAAGAACTAGAAAATATCAGTGTATGAAGGCACCCACTCAAAATGGTAGCATACCATTGTTTCTTTTTCAAAAATTTTAACTTTATTTATGTGTATGGGGTTTTATGTCGCATGTATATCTATGCCCATATGAATGCACTGCCCAGAGGTCCCAGAAAAGGGAGTTGGATCCCAAGAGTTACAGAGAGTTGGGAATTACCATGTGGCTGATGGGACTCCAACCCAGATCTTGTGGAAGAGCAGCACGTGCTCTTTACCATTGAGCCAGCCCTCACATTCAGTTGTTTCTCATTTTTCAATTATACTTCTAACCTACACTCATCCTGAATACTTTAAAGCAAAAGCTACATATAAATTTGTGTAACATACTTTTTCTGTTTTATGTATATGTACTATTTGTTTACACACTGTATTCACATAAACATGTTTACACATTTGTATATTATATATGTACACACACACTGCACACAGCACTTTGAATTATTACCAGCAAAAAACGGGACTGGGTAATATCACATTAAAAAAAAACTCTCTGCTTGTGACTTTTTTCATTATATATGTGAGACACTTTTAATTACTTAAAGTTTTCCCAATTTAAGATTATGGTAAGAAATTCTTGCCGGGCGGTGGTGGCGCACGCCTTTAATCCCAGCACTTGGGAGGCAGAGGCAGGCGGATTTCTGAGTTCGAGGCCAGCCTGGTCTACAGAGTGAGTTCCAGGACAGCTGGAACTACACAAAGAAACCCTGTCTTGAAAAACAAAAACAAAAACAAAACAAAACAAAAAAAAAGAAATTCTTTAAGATTTAAAACTCCAACCCAAAATGAGAAATCAAGAGTGTACTGTTGGCAGAGAGCATTAATTTACGATACCAAGAATTTGCTATATTCCACATCCACTTACTCATGTTTGCTCCAAAACGTATGAAGAAGAAATCTTTCTGAACATATACTTACTACCTTATCGTCTTATCCTCTACTCTCTAGTTGACCACATGATTTTAGCTAATGTTCCTAGGGCTTAGAAATAAGTGTTGAGGGTTTCTTAAAAACATAGATTTGGCTAAGTGGTGGTAGCCCTTGCCTTTAATCCTAGTACATGGGAGACAGAGGCAGGCAGATTGCTGAGTTTGGAACAGAGCAAGTTCCATACCAGCCCAAGCTAAAAAAAAAAAAAAAAAACCTGTCTCAAAAAACAAACAACAAAAAACATAGATGCACATATATCTACCATATTTCACATAAGATCTGGAGATATTAGAAAATAAAATAGCTTCAAACCCTCCAAATAAAGATTATTTTAAAAGTAAGATGCACAGGGTCAGTTACTAAAATTAGAGAACTACAGGAACAACTTCCTACATTAAGTCACAACTTCCTACATTAAGTCACTTGATTGGAATTATTCAAATGATACTTGGCACCTAATAATTACTATACTAATACAGGATGGGAGGAATCACATGGGGAAGGCAAAGAAGTAAGAAGCTTTCTGACATTTCATGTCTTATCCTGTGTATGGATTTAGCTAAGTAGACTGCTGTAACTTCTGAGACAGATTAAATTAGCAACAATTGTGTTGAAGGCCTTATTTGTACTGCTAGTGGGAACATAATTAAATTGATTTAACTATTATACAAAGAGAATAGAGATTCCTTTTTATAAAAAAAAAAAATTAAATAGAGCTAGCAATCCATTACAGGATGTTTATCCAAAAGCAACAAAATCAGAAGGTCGCAGAGACATTTGCACTCTTGCACAGCACCGACTTGTGTCTACCAACCAGTGAATCAATAAAGAAAATGTGATACCTGTATATAACAGAATGAACTGGAGACTGTTGTGTTCAGTAAACTATGCCAAGAACAGAAAGATAAGCATTGCACTATTTCACGGATATGTAGAATCTTTCAAAACCCTATTCTCACAAAAGTTAGGCATAGAAAGGTAGTTACTAGGGGCTGGGAAAATTAGACACAAGACTTGGGAAAGCGATCAATAAACTTGTCTACACCAGTGGTTCTCAACCTTCCTAATGCTTCAACTCTTTAACACAATTTCTTATGCTGTGGTAACCCCAAACACATTTTTTTGCTATCTCATAACTATAATTTTGCTACTGTTATGAATCATTATGTAAATACCTGATATGCAGGAAATCTGATATACAACCTCCATGAAAGGGGGGTCTTGATACACAAGTTGAAAACAGCTGGTTTAAGCTTGTCTAAGCTATCTGTAGGAGTAAAAATTCTATTGTGCTTTTTCTTAGGTATTTAAAGCAAATGACAATATACTGTATAATTTAAAAGACTAAGAAACAGGATTTTAAGTGTTTTCATCATAAAGAAATAATATTATCAGATTGCAGCTTGAGTACTTGGCCAGCACAAGAAAAGCCCTAGGGTCAAACCCTAACAACTGCTCCCTCCCTCTATCATAATTCCCCTCCCCGTCTTCCCCAAAAAAACAGGGGGTGTGTGTGGAAAGAATGCTTCAGATGTTTTTAATCTGATTTAAATATATGATATATTCGTGAACTAAAAACATCAAATAGCATCCATTTATACACATAAATTGTATACTTGCATGTATCTATTAAAATGTATCCTGAGAAGTTTAAAAAACAAAACAGTTTAATGGGAGGAAAGAGGATGAGAAGAGGTGGGAGGGGGGAGTGAGTGACCAATCCATGTACGAAACTCACAAAAGTACCAAGAATAAGTAATAAAATCTTAAAAAATAATTTAATGTAAAAACTCATTTGTACAATGAAGTTCCTCTTATGTCTCTCWAATTATTAAAGAAGCTACACGATTCTATAACTAGGATATGCATAATGGTTTTATGGAAGCAGGAGACATAACATTGTTTTGGACTAGCCTAAAGCAACAGGCTACAACAGACCAAATTAGAGGAGAAGATTCACAGCACTTTTTTTAATACAAAAAGAAATGAACTCTACAAGTGGCTACTGTAAACCAATCCATTATAAAAGTGACTCATTTTCTAGCTTATCTATGTGTCTGCCTGACTGTATACATGTGGCCTGCTGCCCACAGCCAGCTATGGCCTACCACATGGCCTGGAAACTGAACCTAGGTCCTCGGCACAAGCTCTTAACTAACTGCTGAGCCTTTAAGAAAATGTTTGCTTCCACTTTTAAAAACACTAACTATTCAGTCACATCTAGCTAAACATTCCATTTTATTTTATAAATGATGTAACTCCCAAACCTTTTTGTTGCTGTTGCTTGTTTGGTTATTAAGACAGGAGCTTTTAACATAGCCCTGGCTGTCCTGGAACTTACTATGTATGAAAATCCACAGGCTGGCCTTAAACTCAGAGACTCACCCTACCTCTACCTCTCTAGCACTGGGATTAAAGGTGTGTGCTACCCACACCCAGCTGCTCTCAAATCTTAAATCCCATGTAAAAACCAATCAGACCTTTAGTTTATGGTGTTAACTGCACTGTCTGGAAAACTTAACTGTTCTTTAGTTGAACAAATGAAGTGCAATTTATAATTTCTCTATCAGGGCCTCAGGTATTACAGGATATTTTTAGGAATCATCCTGCAGCTAAAAACATCAAGTAAGTAAAATATAAAATAGGTCTTAAAGAAAATCACCACAAATCAATAGGTAAGAAATTTTCCTGTTTGTGTTGTTTGTTGTCATACAAGGAAAAAATCGACTTAAAAACTAATTTGTGGTCACAGATAGAAAGAAAAACTGAATATGCAGCGAGGTGGTATACACTCTTGTGGTCCCAGATACTTAGAAGGCAGAACTTTAGAAAGGTCACTTGAGCTTATGAATTTTACATCAGTCAGAGCAACACAAAGACACTGTCTCAAATCAACCAGTTATTTTTAAGTTCAAGAAAATAAAAATTAWATGAAATACTAACACCCAGAAGATAATTACACAGTGTCAATCTTTAAATATTACATACCTGGCTTTTTCCTTTCAACATCAAAAGATTAGTTACTTTGCCAAATGGTAGACCTAATGATATGACCTCTGCTTCGGTGACATCACATGGAATTTTTCGAAGATGGAGAACACGGGAAGGCGAACAGGGAGGTCTATCTCCTTTAAATTTCTTGTTGTCATTCCCATTAGCTAAAAAAACATAAGATTTTTTTTTAATTACTGAAACTAATTTGGGTTGACATACTACATTAACTAAATTGCCACACTTGACCTAGTGCACCAGATTTGAAATTCATGGAACTATGGGTTGATGAGTGGGAAATGAAACCAACCACCTATTAACGAACCTACTTTTAATCTTTCACTGTGGCCATTACATTTAATTGTTATCTGATTTTTTCTTTTAAGTAGAAGTATTAGGATAAATCAATTATATTGTTTCATAGAGTCACATATCACTTTCATGCAATAAGCATTAACCACAAGTATACCTTTTCTAAGTTTAGATATACAACACTGTAACTACAACTACCTATAGTATTCAATACAGTGAGAGGTTTGCATAAAGTCAATATGCACATGTTTGCAGTCTGAAGCAAAAGCTAAACCGCATACACCATATACTCCTAATGTAGTAAGTCAGAAGTCCCAGCAGTCAGAAGGCAGTAGCAAGCAGATCTCTGAGTTCGAAGCCAGCCTGGTCTAAAGAATGAGTTACAGGTCTGTATAAGCACACTGTAGGACAGTGGTTCTCGACCTTCCTAATACAGTTCTTTATGTTGTGGTGACCCCAACCATAAAATTATTTTTGTTGCTATTTCAAAACTGTCATTTTGCTCATTATAAATTATAATATGAATATTTGTATTTTCTGATTGTCTCAGGTACCTCTATAAAGGATAGTTCAACCCCCACATGTCGTAGCCCCCAGGTGAAGAGCTCCTACACTAGGATATTCACCGCTTTTTCAGAAAGCACACTAATAACTAACTGAAGTATGACTATACCTCTAAACTCAATGTTCAAAATGTCTCATGTGTATGTTTGTTTTTATGGGTATAAGTGTTTTTCCTGCATGTATGTATGTACATTCAGCATGCCTGGTGCCAAGGAACTAGAAATAGGTATTAGAGTCCCTGGAATTGAGATTATGGACAGTTTTAAGCTGCCATGTGGGTGCTAGGACCTGAACCTGGGGCTTCTGTAAGAGCATCCAATGCTCTTAACCTTATTCACCAATCTCTCCAGCACACTAAAATATTTTTAGAGAACCCTTTTCAAATTTTTATACTGCAAAATAAAAAGAAATAAAACGATAAAATTTAAGCCAGGCTGTGATGGCACACACTTTTTAATAAGCAGACAGAAGGCAGTGGCAAGCAGATCGCTGAGTTTGAAGCCAGCCTGATCTAAAGAGTGAGTTCCAGGCCAGCCAGGGCTCACACAAACAAACAAACAAACAAACAAACAACAAATTTTAAGAAAGATTATGATATAAATTGTGTGCCTAACACAACCAAAACGATCTGGATGAGTTATATGTAAAGTTTTAGTTTATTTCTTAAGCATTCTAGGCTTTCTCACTCTATCAGCTAAATGTTGTGTTCTTATGGTAATCCCACTCAGTAGTAAACAACAGACCGTGGCTGAAATACATATTTTTCGATATGCCCTCCATACTTCAAACTCCAGGCACGCTGCTCAGCTCTCTACAGCACAGCATGTCCCCGCAGTGCTGTCCTGCTCTACAACTTCAGACCAGCCACTGCAAACATGAACTGACTATCCTAGCACACAGCAAAACTTCATTCAAATCACACTAACTACAATTGACCTGCTTACAATGATTACTCAAGTTTATGCAGATGAAATTCAGAAATACTTTTCTTCTAGGAATAGTATGAAGACAGGCCAAATATAACTATTTTCAAATTTCATTATAATCCTTTTAAATATTAAATATATTTGTCCTATTGGCAGAAAAATAAAAATCATGCCAAACTCCTAATATCCCTTTTGTAAAAACTAATTAAAATTTACTACCTATAATCCTATAGAAATAAATATC
>BDUI01001432.1:0-16188 GCA_002335545.1 Apodemus speciosus
ATTCTCATGTACACTTTTAGCAATTCTCGCACTTTCTGAAAATATCCTGGATTTGATTCGTGATTCCCCAACTGTTCAAATCCTACTTGCTGAGAACTGCGTCTGGCATGCTGGATGACTACTGCTGAACGTGGTCCTACCACCTCCTAAGACACTTCCCTGATGAGTCTGGCCCTCACTAATATCCAAGACTCCACTGTCCACAGCCCATAAACCAAMGCCTATTGCCTAGTTTCCTGCTATAATTACATGGTTCGTTAATCAGCTAATAGGCACAAGAATAGGAATAGGAGGGCCAGAATCCGCTCTGGTGCACCWACAATGCCATAGTCTAAAATGCTTCTTTTGAATATGTAGGATAAATGAGATCCAATCTGAAGTGAGGAGGGGGCATCTCAATGGATTTAAATTTCTGAAGTCCAGCCTGAACTTTCCAAAAGGAAAAACGTGTACAAATTGTTTGTTTGTTTGCTTGCTTGCTTGCTTGCTTGCTTGCTTGTGTGCATGCTTGCTTTACTTTGCTTCATTTTGTTACAGTGATTTGCTTTTAAGTTCAGCAAGTTATTTGGATAATAAGTGAGGTTTGGATATCTGCAAACTGAAAGATATCCTATCCCACATAGTTTGATATGTAAGTATGTATGTATGTATGTATGTATGTATGTATGTATGTATGTATGTATTTCACAAGAGTAGTGCCTATCAGTTAATGGATCAGTTTCTGGGGTCAGAAAATGTATGATTCATTATCACTAGCTGAGAAACAACCCAGCACCATTAAGCATGAGTTTCAAAAATGGAAATGATGAATGCACTCAACTCTTGGTCTTTGGGAGGAGTCATGGGGCATGTGATACTCTGATCCCAGAGCCAGGTCTATGAACAACACTCGGTCAATTATCATGAGGACAACAAGAGCTAAGGCATCCGGCTGGTGAGCCTTTGTTGGGGAGGCACAAGGAAAACTGGTGGAAACATGACTTTCTTTTTTTTCTGTTTTTGTACTTGTTTTAACTGTATAAAAATATAACTGATGAACTTAAAATGTTCAGGATGTTGGCATTTTCCCCTCGGCTTTTCTTTCTTTCTTTCTTTCTTCCTTTCTTTCTTTCTTTCTTTCTTTCTTTCTTTCTTTCTTTCTTTCTTTCTTTTTGGCTGCAATTTCTTGTGTTCCCAATGAGGAGCATCTCCACAGCCCTACCCGGATACCCAGTTTGCTGCTGCATCTTGGCTCGGAGTCTGAATGTGGTCGGTCGTAAGCTGCTTTGCCGGAGTGACTCAGCATAGTAGACCCTTTTAAATTCTCTCTCATTCCCCAGCCAAAAGTCTCTCCCACCTCTCTCTTCCTTCTGCTACTGAGATTGCATTTTGTATCATCTACTGGGAGATAACACAGTTAAATTGATGCTGGGAACCTTATAAGGGTATAAACACTTTGCAGAATGGACGTCATAATAGCGAATCAAGGGCTAGTGCCAATAATAGATTTTCCTGGGTTTCTTTTTTTTTCCCTTGCACATTCTGCAGGGCTCTTTGAGTGGGGCTGAAATGACATGGTAGCCCCAAAATAGTCCAGGGAGTCAGACTGAAGAAGGAGTCTCAAGCAGGCAGCCAAACCAAATACAGCCCACACCTTCTCAACCCAAATTTATCTCTTGGGCCTTTCGTGTGGCCTTTATTTGAAGCAATAGAAAAGATGGCTGAGGTGTTGGACATCTGAGGCTCTTGCTCCTTACTTCATATAATATGCATGAACTTGGGCAAATTATCTGCTCCCTGAGTCTCCTGTTCCTTTGCTTAGCAATGAGCAAGAACATATAGGTAAGAGGGGCAGGATGATGGTAAAGTGCTTACTATGCAAGCATCGGGTTCTGGGTTCAGATCCTGAGCACTGACTTTAAAAAGACAGGCTTGATTGATTGTGTCTATTATCCCACACTGGGGATGGATGTAGAGACAGGCAGATACCAGGGCTGACTAGGCAGAAACTCTAGCTTAACAGGAAGTTCTAGGTTCTGTGAGAGAACCTGTCTCAAGAAAGAGAGAGTGATAAAGAACTATATCCAAAGCCAACCCTTGGTCTCTACATGCACACACACAGGCAAGTGCACTTTCACACACATGTATACACGCATGCTTTAAGTAAACACACATATACATGCAATGGTTTTTAAGGGGCATAAGGAGATCATAAATTTGTAAAGGTATTTGACACTCAGTAGGTGCTCAGAACCTGTCAGCATCTTTAATATTCTCCCCTTTAGTAGTCTAGACATGCAACTTCCAGCGAGGCTGGACTGTTTCAATGGAAAACAAATTCATTTCCTTAAGACAAGCATGGGGTACAATGTGTATGATGACTGAAAATAAGAGAAAAAGAAAACCTTCCTCCCCTCAGAGTCTCAAACTGTAGTTCTGTTTTGCGAATTATTGTCTTTGTGTGCTTGCACATATTATGCAGTTTCCACATTTCCTAAGCCTTCTTCCACTCAGTCCACAAGAATTCCTATATTGTAAAATGACCAGCTTCACTTTAAAGTAAAAGGAGCTGTAGGGCAGGGAAATTCTATAACATGACCATAGTCTCGAGGAATTAAGGGGGAAATTTAGATTTGAATCTAGCTCAGCCTGACCCCAGAGTCCATGTGACCACACTTCAGGGTACCTGCCCTACTGTTTCTGAAATCATTTTTACCCAGGAAGCAAATAACTCATACCTAAGTCCCAGGTGGTTCAAAAGAGGAGCACGTGAAATCAAGAACTGAAGAAGCTTTGTACATTAAAAAGCAATTTATCCCAAGGAGCTACTGGCGGTTTCTGAAGGTGAAGGAAACATTTTTTTTTTNACTTGTTTTAACTGTATAAAAATATAACTGATGAACTTAAAATGTTCAGGATGTTGGCATTTTCCCCTCGGCTTTTCTTTCTTTCTTTCTTTCTTCCTTTCTTTCTTTCTTTCTTTCTTTCTTTCTTTCTTTCTTTCTTTCTTTCTTTCTTTCTTTCTTTCTTTTTGGCTGCAATTTCTTGTGTTCCCAATGAGGAGCATCTCCACAGCCCTACCCGGATACCCAGTTTGCTGCTGCATCTTGGCTCGGAGTCTGAATGTGGTCGGTCGTAAGCTGCTTTGCCGGAGTGACTCAGCATAGTAGACCCTTTTAAATTCTCTCTCATTCCCCAGCCAAAAGTCTCTCCCACCTCTCTCTTCCTTCTGCTACTGAGATTGCATTTTGTATCATCTACTGGGAGATAACACAGTTAAATTGATGCTGGGAACCTTATAAGGGTATAAACACTTTGCAGAATGGACGTCATAATAGCGAATCAAGGGCTAGTGCCAATAATAGATTTTCCTGGGTTTCTTTTTTTTTCCCTTGCACATTCTGCAGGGCTCTTTGAGTGGGGCTGAAATGACATGGTAGCCCCAAAATAGTCCAGGGAGTCAGACTGAAGAAGGAGTCTCAAGCAGGCAGCCAAACCAAATACAGCCCACACCTTCTCAACCCAAATTTATCTCTTGGGCCTTTCGTGTGGCCTTTATTTGAAGCAATAGAAAAGATGGCTGAGGTGTTGGACATCTGAGGCTCTTGCTCCTTACTTCATATAATATGCATGAACTTGGGCAAATTATCTGCTCCCTGAGTCTCCTGTTCCTTTGCTTAGCAATGAGCAAGAACATATAGGTAAGAGGGGCAGGATGATGGTAAAGTGCTTACTATGCAAGCATCGGGTTCTGGGTTCAGATCCTGAGCACTGACTTTAAAAAGACAGGCTTGATTGATTGTGTCTATTATCCCACACTGGGGATGGATGTAGAGACAGGCAGATACCAGGGCTGACTAGGCAGAAACTCTAGCTTAACAGGAAGTTCTAGGTTCTGTGAGAGAACCTGTCTCAAGAAAGAGAGAGTGATAAAGAACTATATCCAAAGCCAACCCTTGGTCTCTACATGCACACACACAGGCAAGTGCACTTTCACACACATGTATACACGCATGCTTTAAGTAAACACACATATACATGCAATGGTTTTTAAGGGGCATAAGGAGATCATAAATTTGTAAAGGTATTTGACACTCAGTAGGTGCTCAGAACCTGTCAGCATCTTTAATATTCTCCCCTTTAGTAGTCTAGACATGCAACTTCCAGCGAGGCTGGACTGTTTCAATGGAAAACAAATTCATTTCCTTAAGACAAGCATGGGGTACAATGTGTATGATGACTGAAAATAAGAGAAAAAGAAAACCTTCCTCCCCTCAGAGTCTCAAACTGTAGTTCTGTTTTGCGAATTATTGTCTTTGTGTGCTTGCACATATTATGCAGTTTCCACATTTCCTAAGCCTTCTTCCACTCAGTCCACAAGAATTCCTATATTGTAAAATGACCAGCTTCACTTTAAAGTAAAAGGAGCTGTAGGGCAGGGAAATTCTATAACATGACCATAGTCTCGAGGAATTAAGGGGGAAATTTAGATTTGAATCTAGCTCAGCCTGACCCCAGAGTCCATGTGACCACACTTCAGGGCACCTGCCCTACTGTTTCTGAAATCATTTTTACCCAGGAAGCAAATAACTCATACCTAAGTCCCAGGTGGTTCAAAAGAGGAGCACGTGAAATCAAGAACTGAAGAAGCTTTGTACATTAAAAAGCAATTTATCCCAAGGAGCTACTGGCGGTTTCTGAAGGTGAAGGAAACATTTTTTTTTTCATTGGTGTAGATATGGGTGCATTCCAGCAAATAATCTCCCACTCATGCCCATGAGAATCATCCTAACTAAACTTACTAGATTACAAAAAAAAAAAGACAGGAAAGTAGGAAGAAACTGGGTAAAGGGGCTCAGTGGGGGATGAGGGACTGGGAGATGACATGTATAAAACTGTCAAAGAATAAAACAAAACAGCAATTTTAAAATGATTTCGTGTAAACAATTGTACTTATTATTGTGAAGGGCATAGTGACCTCTTGGGTCACTCCAAAGACATCTCTGTTCCTAATGGAAATCAAAGCTGTAAGGCGCACAGTTCCTTGTACACTGAGCACTCTGCGACAGAGAGCAAGGCGGCTTTTGCAGAGCCACATCTGTGTCTTGAGTAGTGTGGAGTACACGCTAAATCTGTATTGATACTCAGGAAACCACGCTGTGCTTAAATTAGCACTCACAGAATAAAAGCTTCTTCAAGACAGGGTGCCCTTCGAAACATCATTTCCAGCGCTGCAGACAACAGTGTTTGAAAGCTATAACAAGAAGCCTGGAATGCATCTCAGACTCCTACCTTACCCCACACTAGTTGTGCCTCATTACCCACAGTCCCTGGCAACCTGCATCCACATTAAATTAAAGCTCTTTTTCACTATTTGTAACCTAAACAACATAGAAGATCTTCAGAGTTTTTTTTCCAGTATGTTCTGATACATTTGAAGACTTCTTATGTAGAAGTCACAATGTATATCTCAGGGGGGCCTCAAGAAATTTAATTAATCAGTGAGACCCAAGGCTTCATCATAATGATAATGGAATAAATTTGTCAGATTCCTGGAAGACAGGCAAATAGCACCCAAACTTTGTCTTGTGTTCCATCTTAATTCATTAGGGTCACTTCTGCAAATACCTGGTGACCCTAAAATTCCACCTAACCTTAGAGTTTGGATGGATAGCACTTGTTCTTGGGAGTTTATGCTTGCCTTGCCCTTCTTTTCCTTCAGGCACACACTCATGCATCACACACACACACACACACACACACACACACATTTCCATGGAAACCAAACAAGGCCAAAAAAAATCGAAAGGCAGTACGGAAATTACAAAAGGGCTTACAGCCCTGTTTTCTGATTTTCTCCAAAGCCACCCAGCCCTGAGACCCTTCTCAGGTTTCTGGAAGTCTGTGAGAAGTCTGTATTATTTAACTTAATGGTGGGAGGTGAGTTCTTTAAGTTGAGACTAAATAATCATGCAATGGTGTGTTACAGTAAATACCTGAGACAGGCTAATTTTAAAGCAACCAGCTACTGGAGAGAAGCCACTTCTGACCTTTAATCTGAGAATCTCCTTTGCTCGGTAAAGCCAGAGGTGTGGAATGCAATAAGGAGTGAGCATGGGGATAAATATGATCACTAAGTACTTTCCACACTTTCTGAATCTGTAGCCTAAAGTGCACCCACACAATAGAAAACTGAAATCTTAAATAGGAGGATTAGTAGGTGCTGATGGAGAAATGTCAAGAAGACATGGTTATAGGAAAAGGAACTCCAGGGCTACATTTTTGCATTAGTCTACTTAAGTAAAAATAATTATTTGTAGGAAAAGCATGCTTAGACCTGTATTTACATGCAGATAGAGAGAAAAAAGGGATCAGAATATGAACCAAATGGCTCATATGGTTATTCTACAAAATCAGATTAGAAAGGGCATTTATAGGAAGGAGTGGACCCTGGTTCTGGAAAGGCTCAATGTATCAGGGTAGGGGAATACCAGAACAGGGAAGTGGGAAGGGGTGGCTGGGGGAACAGGGGGAGGGAAAAGGTCATATTGGACCTTTGGGGGGGGTGGGGAACCAGGAAAAGGGAAATGAATTATAAATAAAGAATATATCCAATAAAAAAAGAAAGGACATTTATTTCTAAAAAAAAAAAAAAGTTTCTTTTCCTTTCAGAATGAAAATCTACTATATTTATAATCATAAAAATGATAAATTTAAGCAAAAATATATTATGCTGCTCTCTAGGGACTGATTGCCTTGAGATTGGGGGGTCCCCTGTAGTGGCACTTACAATGGCTTGCCCTGGGACTTTTATCTCCTCATATAAATAGATGTACCTGGAAACCCAGACAGGCCACATTCTAGCCACATTTCTTTTTCTTCTATTTTTGAAAAACCCAAAAAACCCACAATGACTTATGTTCATCATTTCTGGTCCAATGGTGGCCAAGTGGGTAGGTGGCAGATTTCCAAGGCTCTAGTGGATAACAAGATTTTAGTAGCCAAAATGTTAAACAACCTCCTTCTCATTCTTTTGTGGATTTTTTCCCCTTCATTTGTTTTGGCAAAATACCTCTACTGACTTGCAGTGATGGGTCACCTGCCGTCAATCAACAGCACTACTAATGGCCAGTTGTCTGGATACCAGSCCCTCTTCCCAAAGGAGTAACGCCCGAGAAGTAGGGAATAGTTCTTCCTGGGAGGAACATGGAGAAGAATCTTCTCTGAGGATCCCCAGGCATATTTCTTGGTAGGATTTCTGACTGACAAATGGGAGCTCACCTCATTAGATAACTAATAAACAATCATGGGACAAAAAGAAGAACCCTAAGTGCTAATATCTTGTTGATGATACCCAGAAAATACATAAATGTCTTTCTAGCAGGATGGTTATATCGTTTCCTAGATCTCAGACCTGTTCTACTAAACTTAGAGAAGCTTCTCTGTCCCTTTTTCCTTTGGGAGGAACTCCTGATTTCCCTGAGAACTTGTACTTATAATTCCTATTTAGTAATTCAAAACTTAAGGACAAGGATGAGAAGCGCAAAGCCTTATAGGTGTAAACACAGTGTTTTCCAACTAGCAAGAAGCCAGTCTTCGAAAGATGAGGAGCAATTGTTCGGAGAGGAGCATCAGGGAGCCATAAAAGGACACCACACAATAGACACATGCTACCTGGTACTATCTTTGTTCTGGAGTTCCTATGGTCCTCCTATAGCTCTAAAATATAATATGTAGTTTGCTTACCATAGTTTGAGTGGGTTTATTTCTGAGCAGAAATTTTTAAAGCTTTAGTCATAGCAACCTGCATTGTGTGTCAAATAGAATGTCTTTAGTGGCTAATCTCTTGACGCAAACTGACTTGAATCCAGCAGGTTTGACGATAGCTTTCAAAAGAATTTGGGCAGATGGTTTCCCTATCATCTAATGTAATCACTAGATTGATTGGATATTGACACAACTGGGACCCCAAGAGAGGTTTATTTGTACTAGTGCATCAATTACATCAACTAACAAAGAGATAATGGTCGGTCATACCTATTTTACAGATGAACACTTAGTAGAGGTGAAAGCCTTCAAAAATGAGGCCTGTGTTACTTGTGACATGACCTCTGAATCAAAATTTGAATGTAACTTGGCTCTTTTGACTGTAGCTCCTCTTCATACATTCAAATAATTATGACAGGCAAGGACTATGATGATATCTGGTCATGTTATAAGAATCACATCCATCTTGTACTGTGTACAATATGTTCCTTCGGCTGCAAGCCAAACATACAATAGTGGTGCAGCAACTTCTTTAAAAATCTAAGATATTGACAGTAATTCCATTCCTATTGATCAAGATTGTTTATACTAAGGGTAGGATGATATTTGACCTCCCAAAATACCCTAAGGCCTCATTTTTTCTTAATGAACAAAGCAGATCTAATGAGATGGCTTGATCAGTAAACACATGAGCATGAGTATCAGGGTTCAAAGCCCCATCACCCATAGAAAAAGGTGGCATGGCAACACATACCCATAATTTTAGTGCTGGACAGGTAGAGAAAAGAGAATCCCTGTAGCCTATTGGCCAGCCTGGGTAGACGAATTGGTGAGCTCAGGGTTCAGAGAGAGAGACTGTCTCAAAAATAAAGTGGCAATCAATTGAGGTAGACAATGGCCTTTGACCTTTGGCTCCTATCACATATGTACAACACACACACACACACACAGAGAGAGAGAGAGAGAGAGAGAGAGAGAGAGAGAGAGAGAGAGAGAGAGAGAGAGAGCCTTGTCTGTACTTGGGCACATCTATTGAAGACTGTGAAACATGGTACTACAACCACTTGTCGAAACCGTAATCATACAGCTCTAACCACTAACCCTCTAAAGAAAACTAAAGAAAGCTGGAGGTGAGCTGCTGGTGTGAGTGGACACTCTAGGTTAACTTACCTTCTTATCTCTTTTTATTTAAGATATTTAAAAAAAACTTTGCAGCTACTTTTATGTTGTATCTTATGTGAACTTTGGGTTAAGTTTTACATAAGAATTAGGTAAGAGAAAGGTGACCTCCAAGTTAAGGATCAAGGTGTCTGATTCCTCCCTGGAAGAACACAGTAATTAGGAACCTCGAACACAAAAATGAAGAGGGTACATGCAAATGGTCAGCAAGACGAACCTTCTGCCTGCAGTTGTGTGTGCAGCTCAGGAGTTCAGAGCATCAGCAACATTGTTTAAAAATCACACTTCTGTTTGCATGCTGGGGGGAGGGAAAAGGATGGTGTTGCCACGGTGACTCAGCCCTTCCCCCTTGAAAACTCAAGGAAACCTCAAGTATGTCCTTGCAGGCGACCTTCCCTCTGTCAGGGTTGTGTTTATACAGGGCTGTGCGTGGAAACTCTCATCCTTCTTTTACGCTTGATTTGTCCCAATGTCTCCCACCTCCTCAACCCTCACAAGAAGAGGCCGAATGTCATTCCAAGCTTCTCCGTCTGCCTCCCACATGCTTCCAGGCCTTGGAAGCAGACACAAAGGTGGAGTGACCTCCCTCACTAGTATTTTTACCATCCATTGATTGGTGACTAAAATGGTCTTATGTAAAAATACAGCTCTCCATGCTAGGAAAGGTTAAACAAAAGAGTCAATGCCATGCAGCCAAGACAGGCAAATAAATCTGGATATGCCAGCTCAGACCCCAGAAGCTGAATGACCTTGGACAACTCACATAGCTTCTCTGAAACACACAGGGTTTTTGGTTTGGTTTTGCCTGAAGAAATGCCCCCTTGCCCTGATTAACTCATGAGACATAGATTAAAGTAAAATAAAAATTATACCTAAACCCAGGTTTTGTGATGACCAATTGACTGGACTAGAGGTTGTGGGAGCTAGTTTACAAATAGAGGTTTTCACTTTGACCAGTGAGGGAAAGCTAGGAACCAAGTTATTCTAAGAAACGTAAAGTATCTAAGGGAATCACTGAAGGGGACTTGGGGAAACAGACAAGGAACAGAACTAAGTGTGTCCTGTGAGACCTGTAGATAAGCCTGAGCATTGGCTGTATTGCCTCATACAACAGTCCCACCTGCCTAGTGTGGTGAACATTTTCACCTGTCTTCACCAAGGAAGAAAAAGACACCAAAAAGGAGGAAGACAGGGAGGAGAGCACATCAAGGAATCAAATTACCAAATGGAGGTAGTTGAACCTCTCTACTCACACTATGAGGTGTTCTGGTTAGTTGATGAGTTAAAATCTATGGTTTCCTAAATATTTGTTTAGCTCCTTAAAGGAGCAAAAGAGAACAAAACCTTGGAAATGAATCTTGAAGAATTGTGGGACTCTTTATTCTTCTTAGATTTCTTCCTTCCTTCCTTTCTTCTTTCCTTCCTTCCTTTCTTCTTTCCTTCCTTCCTTCCTTTTTTTAACAGATAATACATACTTTCTCATTTTATTTTTTGTTATTTTCTATTATTTTTTATTTGTTCACTTTACAACCTGATCGCAACACCCCTTCTCTTCCCAGTCCCCCCTTAGGTAGACCCTCTCTCCATTTCCCCCTTCTCCTCTGAGAACAAGAAGACCCTTCATTAGGTACTGACCCA
This sequence comes from Apodemus speciosus, assembly GCA_002335545.1. Classification (NCBI taxonomy): domain Eukaryota; kingdom Metazoa; phylum Chordata; class Mammalia; order Rodentia; family Muridae; genus Apodemus; species Apodemus speciosus. The sequence continues at coordinate 10,564 of BDUI01001432.1, forward strand.
CCCTGGCACATCAAGTTACTACAGGGCTAGGTACATCCTCTCCCACTGAGGTAAAACGAGGCAAACCAGTTAGGAGAACAGGATCCACGGGTAAGGCCCCCATCCACTGGAAGGTTATGCAACCTCTCATGACTCTAAGGAGTGGATATGTCTTGGACACTTGTTTTAATGTGTGAGTTTAGGAAATGAGTGTCCCTGAAAAGTAATGATAAAAGCCAGTATGTTATAAATAGTTTCTGCTGATGCCATAGAAGACACAGACCTACTCAAAAGGGAACAGCCCCAACCATGAACTGTTTAGGGGAAGTATCCGCTATCTTTTCATTAAACTTGATAGATGTCATTTATGCAAATAAAATGTGATTCTTATCTGTTCTTGTCATTCTCAGCTGCCTATTATGTGCCAGTCATCAATCTGAAACTTCATGGACACTTATTGAACCTCTTGGTACCACTTTCTCTATCAAGAAACACTCATATGGCAACACACAGAGTAGGGATGCTTCCTTTTTTCTTTAGTTGTGTGTGTGTGTGTGTGTGTGTGTGTGTGTGTGTGTGTGTGTGTNTGTGTGTGTGTGTGTGTGTGTGTGTGTGTGTGTGTGTTGAGACAGACAGGTCTCATGTAGCTAAGGCTAACATTAAATTCGCTCTAGTCAAGGCTAGTCTTTAACTTCTGATTTGGTGTTGGGGTTGCAGACATGCATATCACATCCATCTTTTCTTCCTTATTTATTTAAAAATCATTAGATTTTTATTATGCATTCTTCCTCTAAATATTTATTTCATATAGATGTAGAAAATGCCTACTGTGTGCTACTTGTTGAGTTAGGACTAGGAACACAACTCACACAGTGTCCCTCTTCACAGGTAACACAAAACAGATTGTCATTGTTTTCAACAAGTCTACTTAGCCTGTGGCATTTAACTTTTAGAATATACGCCAAATGACTTCACAAACCAAAACCTCAGCGGCCATGCTTCAGGTGTTTGGGAAACACTTAGCATAAGTGAGCATCTGTGAACATATCGGCTTTGAGTGAAAACTAATTCAAGCCTGGGTTTGTCTACAATAGAATGTGAAAGTATATGTGTTACACACTTGCCTCTATAGTGTGTGTGTGTATGTATGTATGTATGTATGTATGTATGTATGTATAACTAAAAAGTAGGGAATGGGTTGATGTTATAAGTGACAAAGAAGAAGCAAGAATTTTTTAAAAAGCATAAGATGAGTTCATGCAATCTCCCACCAATAATTCTGGTTAAATTGAGCAAAATGTTATAGCATAATTTAGGAGTTTGCTGGGTGGGGTTTTCCTTGTATGTATTCAGGGTGTGCAGTTCCAAGAACAACTGTGACTCAACTTGAGAAATATATAGATTTATATTTTTTTCCACCAACATCTTCTCCATCACCGTCAAATGTCAGTTCCCTTCCATGAAGACTACAAGGCCCATATGATCTGTGGAGCTCATACTTAGTCATCCTCTTTGTGTACAAGCCAGGATTGTCCTGGTCCATGGCCAGAGTTCAAATAGCCTTGGTTTTCAAGGCAGAAGAAAATGGAACTCATCTCCATCAGTTTGGAGCAATGTCTCTGGATAGAAGCCACTATTCTGAAAGAGCATCTACGTCTCTTTTTGAGGGTTCCCTTGATGTCAGGACCTGCAATTCATCATTGCCAAAAGTGGAAACTTGGCATTTGTTTCAGAAAATGCCAAAATGTGTTTCCCATGCATGTCTGCTGCCACAATCAGTGATTTGTCCTTAGTTAGATCTCCTTCACAAAATGGATAAAACAAGAAAGCAAGCAGATCTTGTCTGTTTCTTGTTTCCTGGATGACCCTAGATGAATTACTCACACTCCTAAGCATAAATGAGTTGACATGAGTAATATAAGCACTAATGCCCACTGATAATAACTATTGTAAAGATTAAGTTTAGTGCCTAGTGAGTAATAAGTAACAATTGGATTGTGGATATCATTGTTAATTCTATTGTCCGAGGTCTGACATGGCAACTTTAAATAATGAATTTTAGACCTACTTAGATTGGCCTAATTACATTACCTTCTAAATGTATAAATTTATGGCTTGAGCTATAGCTCAGGTGATAAAATGTTTGCCTACTATACACAAGGTTCCGGGTTTGATCCTCAGCACTGCATAAGCCAATCATGGTGGCATGAGCCTGGAAACCCAGCACTGAGAGGGTGGAAGCAAGTGGATCCAGAGTTCAAGGCCATTCTTGACTACATACTAGCTCAAGACCTACCTGGGYTACATGAGACCCTGCCCCAAAAGTGTAACTTTCTTATTTCCATAAACATATATACTTTACATGTTGGATGTCATACTTGAGTTTCAGAATCCCAGGAGAACTTTCTGAAACAATGATTGCTGCAAGACATTTTCAGTGCAGTTCTGAGAGAGAAACTGAGACTTCCCATCTCCAATAATTTTCTAGTCCATTTGGAGAAACACTTTGAGAGCCCTTAATATTCAATTTGTTGACATTTTGCTGAATAGACATTTATTGAGTGCCTACTGTGCACCAAGAACTTTTCTAAAGAAGGAAGGAAAATAATGAATAAGATAAAGCCCCAGGCTTACTGAAGCTTGCTTTAACATTGTAGAGAATTAATGAATTATAAGCCACACTTGAGATTCTCTCGTGTAACTTAACATGTTAAAGGGGTTAATTTGGCTGAGAAAAACATTCCAGATGTGCCAGTGAGGGAAAGCATCGGCAAGAAAGAAGTGTTTTATCCCCCCCAAAAGAAAAGATAAGAGAGAAGAAAGTATTTACTCCAAGGGAAGAGTATTCCAGTAAGAGAGGGCACCAAGACCAAAATCTCCAAGAAGGAAACAGATCAGAAGATTTCCAGGTCCAGCCAAATGGTCAGCATGTCTGATTGCTAAGCAGGGGGTTAAAGAGCTGGCAGGAGACAGACAGAACATGCAGGCCTCCAAACAAGACTGCATCGTTTTTGAAGTGACAGAGAGCTCCTGGGGGATCCTGAGTAAGCAAATGGGTTAATTTGACATYCCTTCCCCCTCAGCCCTCTGGCAGTGAGTAGAAACAGGTGGTAGAGCTGAGCTCCTCCAGGTGTGAGAAGATGAGGCTTGGGCCTAAAGCAGAAGCAGAGTGGGAGCTCGGCAGTGATCAGGCTCACCCGACAGGCTGAGCATCCCCCACCCTCACGTTCAATGCTTAAAGCCACAAGTGCTTAAGATGGAGATTTTTAAAAAGGATTGTAGAAAACATACGTATATATTGAGGATTGTGCCTAATTTTGAACATGAAACTCATTTATATTTAATATATCCCTTCTATGCAGATCCTAAAAGTAATTGTATGCAATAATTTTAGCATTCATTTTGAAAGCATCTCATCATGTGAGGTCAGGTGCAGAATTTTCTACTTTATTTACCGTGTCAGCTGCCCAAAACACTTTTGGATTTTGGACCAATCAGGATTTTTGCATTAGGGACGTTCACCTTATACTTGAAAATTCAAGCTGACAGGCCTCATTATTGATTTGGCGAGGAACACAGGGAGGCAAAAAAAAAAATCTGGGGATTTAGTAAAACTAATATCATCTGTAATAAATTATTTACCTTATAATAATAAAGGTTCAATTACTCATCTGTGTATTTTGGAATTTGGATTATTTTTTTTTTCAGTTTGCAAATTCTAATGCTGCCCAAAATGATCACACAGCCCATACTCTGCACAACTCCAGGGAGCACTGCTATATTAACCTTGAGAGGAATAAGAATTATATAGAGAGATTTCTTTAAGAAAGTTGTGTTCAGGACTCATTACTTTCAGTGAATACTACCTTCAGATTTTCCCACCTTTCTAGAACCAAATATAATTCCAGTAATACTGAATTGTGTGTCTAAGATGAAAATCCCCAGGGCAGGGACTGGCATGTGTCACCCATGTGCCTATATTCTCTCATTTAGTTTAGAGTATGATCTTATACCAAGAAAGAGAATCATCATGTTGCCGGTGATCAATACTGTTACTGGAGCCTTCTTGCTTGGCATTTTGCTGATTTCATGTTCAAAGATTTCAGGCCAGTTGCAATCCTTTGTTATGGGGGTGGCAGAAGAGGGCTTGTGATTTATAAACTAGTCAAGGGTAACCAGCCTGGATGCCCACCCCCTCTTTGAGTGGGGCTGGCAAGCTTGCTGCCACACCAGCAGAGATAGAGACACAGCATTCTGTGGGAGCAATCACGTCTGGACCCTAGCTCTCTCCAAATATCATCAAGAGGAAAATATGACTCACTGGAAGTCAGTTGTATTTTTAAGAAGCTTTCTTTCATTGTTTGTAGCTTCGGTTATGTATTTTTGTGATGTTCACACACCAAAATTAGGAGGGAGGTGATGTCTTGCACCATTAACCTTCTCAAGCCACGTTGCTTCCTATGTGTGCCTTCAGTACTCTCAGATGCCACCGATCTTTATGGAGATCCACACCTGTTCTCTACTCTTCTCGTCCCTGAACTTTCCCAGCTGCCCATGCTCCAAACTTGAATGTACCCAACTCTATCAGCAGGTTTTCAGACATACAGTATGAAAAAACCATGCTATATAGGTTTTACAAAGCCTTGTTCTGGGTACTGTTCTAGATTTTAATAGACACTATTTCCTAGGTGTCTATTATTTATCAGGCACTGTGCCAAGTGCTTTCAGTAAATTCTCCCATTAAATCCTCCTAACAGCCCCACAAAGAGGTGAAATTATACCCACARTCRRAAAWGGATACAGCAGAGTGGCACACCACTTCTAACCTCTGTAAGTGACAGCCATTCACCTACACACTATCATCCTGCTTCTCAATGCAGGGGAGAACTGATATTTTTGGAGCATCTCCCATGAATAATGTCCTTATAAACACCATCTCCTCCACTTTCATCACAGTGCTTGATGCTAGGAATCATTATCACCTGTGAAGAAACAATAATCTTAGGGATGGTAGACTCTGTGCAAGATCTCAATAATAACAATGGGTGAGGTACAAACCCAGACTTTCTGCATTCTAGTAACCAAGTTCATTCTACCAAAGAGCTGATGATCTCATCAAGGCTCTATGACATGTGAGGGGTTCTCTACAGTTTGGGTCGAGTTTAAAAGGCAGAGTTAGAAGAACTGTCAAATGAGGAGACATACACACAGTAAGCTAGCTAGCTTCAAAGCCACTACTGGTATGGTTTCTCTAGAGGGCCAAGTCAAGGCAATAACATCTGCCCTTTCTATCTGTCTCTCCTCTCCTCTCCTCTCCTCTCCTCTCCTCCCTTCCCTCCCCTTCCCTCCCCCCTCTCTCCCTCTCCTTATATTTTTCTAAAGTTGGCAAGTGACTATATAATGGCTTACTGTACTGGCTGGTTTTGTGTGTCAACTTGACACAGCCAGAGTCATCAGAGAGGAAGGAGCCTCAGTTGAGGAAATGTCTCCATGAGATCCAGTTGTAAGGCATTTTCTCAATTAGTCATCAATGACAAAGATGGAGGAAGCTCAAGGCCATGGTACATAGTGGCAATTCTGTAAGAAAGCAGGCTGAGCAAACCATGAGAAAGCAAGCCAGTAAGCAAGCAGCATCCCTCCAAGGCT
>BDUI01001432.1:55760-89554 GCA_002335545.1 Apodemus speciosus
TATTATATTTTACACACACACACACACACACACACACACACACACACACACACACACACACACACACACACACTTCCATCCCTCTCATAACCCATGATAGCAGAGATTTTTGTCAATAGAATCTGTGTTGCTCTAAGCTTTACCTATAGTGACGCCCTCCAAACTCATGGTCATCCATTGCTATTTAATTTGCTAAAGTCGCTTTGCTAGGCTTATCAGACCAGTACACAAACAGCACATTAATGAACAGAGTTAACTTAAGGCTGTATAAATACCATGTGATGGTTCTGTCTTTAGTCTTTTATTAAAGGGCAATTCTTGAATGCAGATCAAAATGACTGAAAACATATAAAATCTGTGTAACCATCAACAAAGTGGCCGCAAGACAAAATTCTGACTATGACAGTGACAGCAAGGTCAGCCATTAGCTCTGTCCATTTTAAACTAAGCTCTTTTCTTGGGTAACATGATGAGGACTGTGTAAAACCCTGGAGCTAGATCAGTGATTTCATAGGCTATCTTACCAATCGCACATCTATGCTTTCTGTAGCAATTTTAATATTCTATCTGCTGCATCTAAACATCCAGCCATGGTTCTAGGGGTCATGGAGGACCCTGGGGAATCTAGGAATGTTCTAAAATTAGAAAAGTAGGTATATTTTTCAAAGAGAAGATTTTGGGTCAAATCCAAAAATATGGTAGAAAACCCGCTGTAGACCTTTACTTTGTATTTCTTTAACCATTATTCTTTCTTCCAGATTCTTCCAGGTTCCATCCTCATTCATCTGAACTTTAGATATAAATTGTGAAATGGTTCATTTTTCCCCCAAGAGGATCAAGGGGAAAGGGTCATATCCAATCTGCTCATCTCCCATCCTTAATTAGAGCACGTGCTCAGGAAACATTTCGTGGTGGAAGGAAGGAGAGAACCGCATCAGAAGAGAATGCACCGTTGAGCAAGATTGTCATAGACTTCAAGCTTGGGTTGATTTCGTGTCACTGTGTTCACAACATCACTTTAGGAAGAGCTACTGGAGGAGCTCATCCCAATTCCACGCTTAAGTATGCAGTAGATAGCAATCAGCACAAACACTAAAGAACTGGAGGAAAGTCATCTCTATGAGGCTAAAGATGTTATTATAACCAAGGAAAGATGATTAGTTGCAAACCTATTACAACAGCTTCCAATAAAATAAAGCCTGATAAAACATGTTAAATCGCCTCCTTGATATTAAACAAATGTTTGCACAGGATGAAGAAATCTTGCAGGAACTGAATATGAGGGCACAGTTACAGCATTCCACGACAGAGACAGAAAATAAACAAATAATTTAATCTTAATTGCACCAAATTCTGGAGCCACCTCAGTTTCCAGGATATCTTCCACATGTTTTCATTCCTATATTAGATACCAAAAGTTATGAGATCAGGCTTGAGATGTCTTGAGTGAACACCTAACCCCCTGGAAATTTCTGGAACCAAGACTGTGTCTACACAAGTGGGAGTTAAAATCCTCATCTCATTTCACTCTCCTTTCATGAACACAGGAATGGATGACTGAAGGGAAATCTTCATGCTATTTAAAGTAACTGGCTTTGCCATTGACGACCATATAATGTCCTAAAAGTTTTCCAATAAGGCATGCAGGACCAGGCTTTCTTCCATGGGAATTACCTGAACTCTAGCAGTGTCTTAACTGGTCAAAATTATTAATAAACCCTAGCAAACTTACATAGCCTTATCAAAGAAGGAACAAAATGGCTTACTAATGAGGTGATATCTCTATTTAAGAGCCAAGGACAATGTTTCAAAATAGTTTGGAGAGGGAGCAAAGCTTACCCACTTGAACTGAGGAGCACGGGGAGCCCGAGGCAGTTGGAATGCAATCACCCCCAGCCCCTGGAATTTGGTCACTGCAGCTTCTGACACTTCTATACAATGCTGCGGGTCTTCTTAATGAACACAGGACCTTGGGATTGGATTTCACTTCAGTTCCAGGTATAAAACCTGCTCCCTGAGAATACAAAGGTCAAGGTGTTGATTAGTTCACAGCTGTCAGGTTCTGAATTGTAATCCTAGAGATCAATAGCTCTAATTTCCGTTTTCCAGAAGGAAACTGAGAACTGGAAAACATCACACAGTTAAAATAAACAAAACAAAAGAAGACAAAAATGAGTTAGCTGGAGGAGTCCAGTGAGTGAGATGTGAAGTGAATAAGTAAATATAATAATAATAGTAATAAACTGAGTTAGAATTCTGCTGTTTCATGCTCATTTTATATTCCTAGGTCCACACATTCTTCGATTTATTTAATTAGCTAGAGATTACTACTGCCTTTTTTATACCATTTGCTCAAATTCTGGAAGATTACAAAGATGAATGATGTTTGACTTTTGTTCCCTGCCCCCACTTCTCCTCAGAAGTAAGAATCTAACTCGGGCCTGATACATACTAGGTAAACACTGAGTTAATCACCAACCCCTAGGTTTTGATTTCTAAAAGCTGTTACTCTGTCTGGTGAAACTAATATGAACCCAAGTGAATCTCTCAGAAGGCTGAATGTATTAGTCAGTTTTCCATTGTTTTAGCAAATACCTAAGAGATAAGATATTATAAAAAGAAAGCTTTATTTTGGCTTTCAGTTTAGAGATCTCAGCCCATAATTGGCTGACCTCACTCACTGCCTGGGCCTGTGGTGATATACTATGCCAAGAATGTGTGACAAAGCAAAACCACTTATCTTGTTCAAGAAAAGTGAGAGAGGAGCAGACCATGATGAAGAGACTACAATATTTTCAATGATCCAGCTCCAGTAATGTGATGACCTCCTACTGGATGCTCCATCCAATGTTTCTACGGCATTTTATCATCTTAAGTTGGACCAAGGTACTAAAACTTTAACACGTCGGCCTCTAGGAGATCCCAGATCCGCACTGCATGGTGTTTGATTTACTATAGTAAATATTAGATCCAGGCTACAAAAACAGGCCAGCAGGAAGGAGGCCCTTCCCTGGAAGAGCCAGCCAGAAATTGCAAGTGAAGCCGGCCAGCCCATCATTTCCTTTTCCCTCATAACTGGCTTCTTTGGCAGTATAATTCTTAACACTTAGCTAGGCACATGGCACATGGGTGTTCTAAATCTCATCCATGTTTCTCAGACTGCATTTCCACAAGATTTGTTAAAAAAACAAACAAACAAGAAAACCAGTGTATTTAGTTTCTAGGTGCTTTCCAAGCTTTCCCATAGGTCCTTAGCAGATCTGGCCTCTTGGTCTGAGTCTCTGCTCTACTTGTTGTTGTTGTTGTTGTTGTTGTTGTTGTTGTTGTTGTTGTTGTTGTTGCTGTTGCTGCTGCTGTTTTAGTTGTAGGTTTTTTGTTGTTGTTTTTCAGACTTTAACATAAATTCTCAAAAATCTCTCTAATTCATTCTTTTGAGCTCTGCTGAATATTAAATTGAAAACTGGAGTGGATTCAGGTTTTGTGAGGTCTGAAGTATATACAATTTGAGGGACATTCTTTACAAAAGGAATAAAATGCTACAAATAAAACCTTAGAACCAAGAGAAATATTTAATTAGAGGAAGGGATCTCAGCAAACTATTACAGTGGTTAAAGGAAGAGCTTCTTCTTTTCAAGTCATTTGTCAATTTGCCAGAAGTGTTTGAGAATTTTTTCAGATTACAATTTGGTTTCCATTTTATCCCTCCCCAACATTCTGCAGAACCTGGAAACTCCTATCTGTAAAAGTCTGTGCAAATGCCCTTGAAGTGAATGGACTATTCACTTCACTGTATATCTGCCTTTACTTTGGGAGAAACTTAATCTGAAACTCAGACAGTATGTAGGCCAGCCAAACCAGAACTAGAACCAGCAGCATGTGTGCAGGGAGTGTGCCAGTGCTGGCCCAGGCACTAACAAGCTATGTGACCTTAGACATATCTTCTCAGTTTTTTTTCTTCTATCCCTCTTAAGTGATGGCAATAATACTAAGCCCACAGAACTTTCAAATACCTTAACTTCTACACTGTTTCTGACATGACAAAGTGCACAAGAAAAACCAATCACAAAGATGATGTCTTTCCACCCCAAAACTCCAGTTCTGTTTGATTAAGAGATGTCACTGAGGGCAAACTCATCATCCATGTTCAACCACAAAGCTACATCTTCAGCCTACACTGTTATTTTTTTTTTGTCTAGAGCTAATTGCAGCCGAAATTAATTCTAAAATTCATTAAATCTTATGCTTTTCCACTTTGTTACATTGCTTCCTGTTTGTAATGTATTTAGATACATTAATGCTGCCAAATGTAACTGTGAATTTAAAAGATATTGAATCCTTAAACCATACTCCACAACTCAGAAGGACCCACTGGAGAGATCTTGGCTCTTTGAAGTCTAACAAGAGCTGCTTTTTGGTAGGGGCACGTCACCCAGTACTGTTGCCAGCCACAGACAGCTTGACCTGATTTCATCACCATAATCAGGTGCTGTTACCTTGCAAGCACAGTAATGACTCCGGTTTATTGAACACTCCCTATCTGCTTTATAAACTGGTATCTAATTAACACATTAAGTTCTCACAAAGCTTCACATAAGTTATGATTACCCCCTACTTTTCTGATGAGGAAATGGAGACTCAGAGATAACAAGTAGCTCATCTTAAGCAAAACCAGCAGCCTGTCTGGAACTTACCAGATTGCAATCTCAGCACCATGCACAATCCGTTAACCGCCAGTAGCTTACTTCCCAACTTGGCAGAGGATGAGGAAGTGAAATGGTGAAAATGAACCTATGCAGGATTGAAAAAAATGACAAGCACCCAATAAATCAGTTAAATTATGTTGTTATTTAAACAGACTCCAAAGGTTAATGGTTAACATAGACAGCCATCTTACATCTGAAACACGCATTGGTTCAGCATTCAGGTAAGTGTCTTAAGGACACATTGCCAGGGACCGCTTCGGTAACCGACGGTTGCCCTGGTCTGGAGGATTCAGGACAGCTTTACTCGCAGGTCTAGCACCTCAGGGCAAACTGGAGGTAGGACCTAGGTAGGCCTTCTGTGGTTCTATAAAGTCTCACAGCTTCCCCATGGAATAGCTCCAAGGCACCAGCTGCAGTTAAATTATCCATCCCAACACTAAAGCTACAGAATGGAATGGTGTTGTTTCCTTTTTTTTCTACAGTAATAAGAAGGCARATAATTTGGCCAATTGAACTCTGAATGAATTTGCTGATTTGCCAAAAATAAAGAACATTCAAAAGCAGGAAGTCTTTCTTCCTATGAGAAGACAGTCATACTGGACTATAGCCCCACACTACATCCTCATCTTAAATGAAAAATCTCTTTTACAACCCAGGTCTAAACATGGTTCTATTCTGAGACACTAAAGATTAGAACTTTGGTAAATGAAATCTGAAGGAGGAAGATGAATAATTTAGCCCACAATAAGTGTCAGATCTAGTGCTGTTAGGTAAGTTGTAAAAGATGCCTAAAGAGAAAAGATATGTTTGCCAAGGTTAGACAACCCAACCTTTAGCAGTGAGAACAAGAACTCTTTTCCATTTATCCCACTAAGAAAACATTGGACAATTCTCCCAAGATTTATATCTTGTCTTATAGAAGCACAAAACAGAAGTAGACTCGGCAGAGGGACTGGAGATTCCTTCCGTTCTTTAGAAATTTTAGTCTTTTTACAACTACCTATCTATATCACAAGACACTGAGGTCATGGCCTTCTTTGCACACCCGGATCTCTGAGCTATCCATAGTTCCCATTTCCTGGCTGACATTTCTAGAGTACAGGTCACTATTTAGATTCTGAATCACAGTAATATTGGAGAATATGATGTCCTTGTTTATGGCTTAACATAGATCTATCAAGACGTTGGGAACATCTCCACAGTAATTTACAAACTTAAACCCATTCTGGGACTCTGAGTCATCGCATTAGTGCCCCCTAATTTGCAGTGTATACCCCATCTTTGATTTGCAGCTTTTGGATTTCAAGAATAACCTGCATCTTGGAAAGAAATTGGTTTATGTACTATCTAGGTTTCTTCTAAGATGCATTTGCTACCTTCTAGGATGGAGAGGGCAGAAGTTGTTTAACCTCTAAGAAAATGTAGGACAATTGGGGCTCAATGCTCTTTTTCCAGTCTCTCCTTGTATTCTAACATATATTTCTATGCTGTATGAGATTAGAATGCATGTCTTCCCAGAGATAAAAGGAGCAACTTAATGCTAAATCATCTAGTAAAATTATACTAAGCTTGTATTAGTATTAGTATTGTATCACTATGTTATTGGGGGAGGGGAGGAGGCAGTATAGTTAAGTGAGACTGGCTTATTACAACATAAAATAATTTTCAACAAAACAAACAAATATGCATTAAGAGAATGATGTGGCAAAAAAGTTGTATGCTGCATACCATTCAAAATTATGAATTATGGAAGTTGAAAATCGAGAGTTTTAATTCTTATCCTATCAGCTGCTAACCATGTGATTCATGGTTTGTTAGAAAGATGTTTAAGCAGAAGTACATATACAGAGAACTAAATAAAAGACCTGGCACAAATCAGTGCCCAATGCATAGAAGCCACCATTCTTATGCTTCCTAATAGAGATGTAAGATATAAACAATTGAAGCTTTTGATCTCTCCTAATCCTCACCAACCTTGCAAATATGATTTTCCCCAAATCTTCTTCACTTCATAAATGATTTCATCAAACATCTACTTGGTCCTGCCAGAATTTTTCCTCCAATAAGAAGCAGAGGAAGACAGGATGCTGAAGGGAAGATTCATAGTTCCATGTTGTCTGGGGCAAGAGAGGCAGTTAGGACAACAGAAGGCACATATGTGTCAGAAGTTTCAAAGGAGACACTGGAGAGAACTCTCTTTCAATCACTTGCTTCTTTGGTGGAACTGATACTGGCTTATAAACCCAGATTGAGTCCATGGTTGGGTTTGGGAACTCAAAACAGGAACTTCTAAGAGTTAGTCACATTCACATCCAAAGCCAAGAGCAGAGAAAAATAAATGCATGTATCCTTACCTGTTTTTCCTTAATCCAGTTTCTCCACTCATACACTTTAGGGTCTCATTTTTAGGGAATGGTGTCACCCACTGTGAACTGGGTCCTTACAAATAAACTAACTTAAGACAACAGTGCACAGACTCGCCCATCAGCCATATCAACATAGACAATCTTTAATAGATGCTCTCTTCTTGATTTATTCTTATTCTTTCTCCCTCTCTCCCCCTTCCTCTTTCTGCCTCCCCCCCCTCTCTCATATAAGTGTTTTGCCTGAATGTATGACTGTGCAACATGTACATGCTTAGTGTCAGCAGAAGCCACAAGAGGGTATCAAATCCCTGGGAACTAAAGTTACAAACAGTTATGAGCCATGGGTGCTGGGAATCAATCCAGATCCTCTGGAAAAACAGTAAGTGCTCTTACAGGCTGAGCTATCTATCTGCATTCCTTTGGATTTACACTCAGGACACATTGCTTTCTCTCAATCTAAGCTTCTGTTATTTTCCACYTGGAAACYACAGGGRACCTATACTCCAAACCTATGATCCTCTAAGCCAGCCTTCACAGGGTAGCCAGTTATTTTCACATGTGGCTGCAACCTTGGCTAAACCTTCATTTCAGCATCTTCAGAAGACACCATTCCTCTCTCACAGCCAGAACTGGTGAGATAAAGCTGATTCAGAACCCATAATTCATTTAAAAAAATCTGAGTAGCAAGTGGGTATTTTCCTTAAGGTACTAGTTTTTTATTAACAAATTAACATAACATAATAACCTGGGAGTTTTACACCCTCTAGTTTTTCCTCCTAGAATATTTTATTACTCTTCCATTGATCAGGCTGATTCTTATTTAGAAGCATAGGAAGGTAGGCTCTATGAGAGTGAGTATGCACAGTCCTGTGTTGTCTGTGTTGGGGGAAGGCAGTTACAGACAGTAGAATGTACATAACCATCCGATATTTATTTTCAGGGAGACATTTGGGGAGGCTGCCTCTTTCTCCCACCTACTTCTTGAATTTCTGGCCACCCACATCAATCCAAGACCACSCAAAGCAGTGGACTTKCAGAAGTTCTTTCTGTGGATTTTCCTATTAAAAACATACAAAGCTGAAATGAATTTTGATAGAAGACTAGAGTCCTTTGATAACTCCTGGCATGTCTGACATTTCCAGAGAGCTCCCTGGGAAAATTTAAGTTTCTGGTATACATATATATATTCAAGTACCATACGGACAAGCACTGAGTGATGGTCAATTCAATAAACTCTGGGTTTCCCTGATATAAAATGGTGGAGTCAGCCAGAATTAYGTGAAAGTCTTACGGTCTTTGAACTTCACATATAGAATGTCAATCCTGGAACTGCATATATAAAATCATCAACAATACTTTCCTATCAGATTAAAGGGAGACTGTTTTCCAGGATTCATGTGGAAGAAAAAGTCACTTAAAGGAAGCACACTATACACTGAAGCTCTTCACACTTATTTGCTGAACTGAAGAGAAATAAAGTTCCATTTTTGGATGAGGTAGAAAAGTGATGTGTTACAATAACAGAGCCCTTGAGCCTGGGGAACACTGGTAAAGTGCACCATATGCTGGAGCTAGCATTTCCATGGAATTAATAAATGGCCGTTTTAAAATTTCTTCACTCAACCTGAGATACTTCCTCATTCTCTGACTTAGCCTTATTTCCTGATCTATGAGCAGAGGAGCTTTGCCAACAGAAACACTACTTGCTGAGGCCCTTTAGAAAGACAGCAGCCATTCTCTGGTATTCATTCCTTGCCAGAATCCTCCTATCCTTGCATCCATAAAGCACTCTTGTCTCAGCCCGTTCCTTCCAGGTTTTTCAGGATGGTAACACCTCATGCCGTACCGTGTCGCTTCTCCTTTCAAAGGAAAACAGACCTAGTTTCTTTAACCTTTCAGCAAATTCCCCAAATCCCTCTGTCATTCTAGTTGCCTTCTGCTATGCCTTCTCTAGTTCCAAAATATCCTATTTATAGTAAGAAACCCAGAATGAGCTCAGGACGAATCATATGACCTAACCAATTCCCTTTCCATGACTAGAATAGTTTTTTCTGACTTCTCTTCCATTCTGCAATTTACTCAGTGTATCTCAAATGGAGCAGATAATTCTTATTTCATTTCAGTCCATGTTAAATGACAAATGTTCATATTCTAAGCTAATGCTRCTTATTATAAAACACTGATGTTCACTATAATCAACACAATTCTAGAATTAATAAATTTAGAAAAAGCTTAAAGCCTGTGGTTTATACAGCATTACAGTTTTAAAATCAGGGTTTTTTTTTCCCCTTGATTTTTTTTTAAACTGTATGACATTCACTCCAGTTACTCGGGAGATTTCTTAGCTGTCAATCACACCATAATGTGAGTGAAACCATTGCCTGGAAGAACATGCTTTAGCACTCAGCTGTGCAAAACAATGCAACCCTGTCACCTGGAAATTTGTTGAAAATGCCAAATCTTGATTCGTATCCCAGACTTGGAATCTGCTTTCTAACAAGCCGCCAAGGAAATCGTGTCTATTAAATTATGAGAAATGCAGTTCGGCAGCTGTGAAATCTTCCCTCCAGACACTGCAGGCAGAGAGGTCTTGAGGGTCTCTCTTGCTAGGCCTACCACATTGCACTCTCTCTTCTCCTCCCTGGTTTTCATTTGCCTTTCTATGATCTCAACTCTGGCTATCCACCCCTTCTTATTTCCCTTTATTCATCGTTGCCTGCAAGACAGTTTAAAAAGATCCACTCAGCTCTAGCTTCATACTCCATGGGGTCTTGTTTCAGCTTCATTGTGAGTAGTCTGGTTTTCGGAGACTGAGTTAAGTCWTATTCAAATCTTCTATCTCAAGCTTAGTTGTCACACTGAGGAATGCATCAGAGCTCTTGCAGACTAAATCGTGAGTTTCCTAAGGCTTTCTGTCTCTCCCTTCTTTTTGATGCTCTGATATCTTTCTTTCCAGCTAAACTAGGTTTGTTAGATGGAAGATTTCATGAGTTCTTTTTAAATATGAGCTCAACACCAGGTTCTTGGCAATCATTACCCATTCTTGTTTTCAGAGAGCTTTCCAAATTGTGCGTCGTGATCCTCTGCCTCTCCTTCTATTGCCTGTGGAGAACCATTAGGAATCAGGAAGTGACTAAGAGACCCAATCTTTCTTCCTACCTGGACAGAATCACTTCTTATGTCATAAACAGAATTTTTTTTTTGTTACCTGATTTCTTAGGCTCCTAGTCAACAACTGTGCTATTATCTGAAGCCTCTCAGTGGCCACTTTCCTGAGTGGATTATAACTAGCAATCTTGAGGGGATAAATAGGAGAAGAGAACACCGAGGGAAGGAAATAACTTACATTAATTAACCAAGTGTTCCACTCTGAAATTCAAAGCTGCTTTAAAGAATTATTAATATATAGTTCATTAGCCCTTATCTTTCTACCTGGTRCAGARTAAGAGCAAGAGGAAGAATTTAAAKCAGTAGTAAGAGAGGAAGAAGAAAATAAGACATCAAACACTGGATGAGATGGAGAACTCATCAACAACAGCAGATTGATTTGGTGAAAATACTTGAGGGGAAACTTGAGTACTATCTCATCCACCTTGACATGTTAGCAGAGTTCCTAGCTCATCAGTTTGAATATGATGTTGTAAATTTCCATTTAAAAACTAAGAGTATACTATTGCAAAAGATACCCAAGCACCTCTTAATTTCTAAGGAAAATTATTTCTTTCTCATTCTGATTTCTATTACCCCTTTCCACTATTTTTAAGATGCTTCAAACATCTATCAAATGTGTTCTTGTACCATCTACTTTTGATGGGCTCTGATTCATTTTTGTGCTTATCTTTACAAAGCAACAGACAGACAGAAGACAAGCCTTTTAACTGTGGCATTGATAGAATACCATGTGAACACAAAGCAAGCAAAAAWTCCTTCCTCTTAGGTTATGGTCCTATATTTTTATTTAAATTTGGATGCATTTTTGAATTGTGATACTTAATACACGTTTGTTTATCATTCACTTTGAAATGGTCCTATCATTGCTTAAATGAATGGGGTCAGATAAACTGGAGAAGTGTGATATTCATATCACAGCTGGCTAGAGTTGTGTGTGGGGAAAAAGTGACCTGACCTCGGGAACAAGTGCTCCCAAGATTAAAATTGTAGCGGGTACACTGGTTGCCATCTATTTTAACAAATAAAATGACTGTAACCTTTGCTTGTATTACTGGATTTCTACAGATAGAAATCAAAAAAGGAATTACATAAGTGAGTTTGAGCAGATAAAAACCTGGAGAGCTGATAATGAACCAAGAGAACAGAATTCTTCTTCAGGTCAATGAGAAATCAAGAAAGGAAAATAGATACATGTGTAATCATTACACACACACACACAAACACACACACACACACAGAGATTTATATATATATATATATATCACAGGTTTATGTAGGTCAAATGCCATCTCTTCTCTCTTCCCCACAACTCACTATAGTAAATCTCATTACATAGCAATTCACATCATTCATCTTGGTCCATAAGTTGTATTGCTTTTTAATAATAGCTCCAAGCAAGGAGGGTAGAAAAAAATATCCCTTTGGAAATACTTTCAGTACAATCCTGTGCTGTCTAAATAATTTAAATCTAATCGCTCATTCATATTTTGAGTCTAGAAATACGCTAAGCCATCAATTTAGTGTACCCGTAAAACATAACATTAATTTTCAGAATAAATATCCGTTAGAGAAGGCTATTCCCTATAGAGGCCAGAAACAGTTGACAAAGTCAGAAAAATGACAATAAGAAATAAGTGTTCTCGCATGCACATCACCCTCTCACGTCATTTTACAATTTCAGACCAGTCTGAATTCATCAACAAACAAGAGAACTTACTAATGGCATTATGAATTGCATTCTCAGGAAACTGGCTTTTCTCACACAACCTGTACCCCAAGACCTCTGAGGATGGTTTATGCCAGCTGTCCTAGTCTTAGGGCAGCATCTGCTGGCTAATTCATGGATGGACAAAAAGTGACAATTTGTGAACAATATGAACAGTGTTGGGTTTTTTTTATTTGATTTTTGGTTTTTTATTTTGTTTTGTTTTAGTTGGAGGTAACTGTTGCCTTGGTGACAGTAATTGGTGGAAGGTATACTCTTAACCATGATGCACACCAGGTCACCAGGAGCCTGGCTACTCTAAGAGGTCAAGAAAGTCTTTGTATAAATATGTTGGCTGCAGCCTAGGATGATCTGGGTTGACTTTGAAAACATCTCTTTAGGGGTGCATATGAATACTCAACGCTGGATTTACTGCTAATACTAATACTCTAGTACCAATGGAGGGTCCAAGAAGAGAACTTCATAGAAGGCATTAGGAAGTAAAGCTTAGTCTCCTTAAAGGAAGCATCTTAAGATGGGAGGGGGAGGGGACCTGAACCTTGAGGCAGCCACTGCATGCTAATGTTCTTCAAACTCATCCTGTGTGTAACTCTGATTTTATACACTAGGAAGTACGAATTCCTCTCGAACACAGCACATTTGATTTGAATAAAGAAAGAGAAATTGAAAATGACTGGGTGGTCCAAAACTTCAGAGCTATCCACCATCTTCTGCAACATCTCCCTGCCTCAACCCTGCAGTCAATAGCGCCACAGCCAGGGCCAGTGACGCTTTTGGTAGGGTCCGTTGGTGGGAACTCCAGAGGAATAGTAAAATCGTGGTGTCGGCACCAAAACGGCGAAACCTGAAAAGCGTTCGGGGACTTCCCAGGGCGCTCGCGCGCATCAGAGCTGCGGGTATCTCCATAACAACTGGTTTACATTCATTCCCGGCTCCTCTGCTTCGCTGTGTAAGCTTAGCTGAGGGAGGGAGGCAAAGGAAGACTCTAGTGGGGAGATACCTGGAGCTAGCGCCTCCCTACGTTGGGGGATATGGTTAACTCTGGATTTACAGCTCATTTCTAGAGATTTCCAGACATCTGCCTGGGATCTCAGCCTAGGCCCTTGCCCTTCCCCCACTGCACCCCTCCCCCACCGCATCCGCCTTTGAAGAGATTATTTTTACACGCGCGCGCGCACACACACACACACATACACATACACACACATATTCGGGGGCGGTATTTTATTGTGACTCTTCTTGAAGTTCATCTCTTTCCTTCCAACTTACTTTCCGCCAACACGTGACCTCTCCACTTCCCAGCCTGCGCAGTCACTAGTGGGAAGTGTAGTGGCCAGCGCGAGGCTTCCTGGGAGAACCCCCCCCCCCCCCCCCCCCCCCGCTTGCTCCCGGTACTCGGGTCCGAAGCCCACCTCCTGGAGCTTGCGGCATCGGTTCTCAACCCCAGGAAGCACCCGAAATAGGGCGGCGACTCTGGGGAGGAAGCACGGAGCCGGAGCCAACGCCGAGCCGGGAGACTAGCGCCGATCTTCCCCTCCTAGCCTGTACCTCGTCGCTCAGAGCTCCAGGGCTCGCAGGGCGGACCTAGCTACGCACAGAGGCTGTTAACTCTCATTTGAGAAGCCATAAGCCATTAGAGCAAACGCAGTCATAACTTCATTCAACTCAAGCCGCTTGAGAGCTTGGCTTTACACAGGTTCCTGTGGGCAACTAGTGGCTCGCCCGGGTGCCTCTCGCCTAGTCATCAGTCCCTAAGAGGAAAAGGGAAAGTTGTGAGGCTGATGCGCTCTTCGATTCACGCAGTTGTTCCCTAGAACAAGTCACTCCCGCTCCATCACCCAGCCCCCCCACCTCCCGTTTGATCATCACTCACGACCACGTCCGCTAGAGACCCTTAGTCATGGTGGGGGAGGGGCACGAACTTTTCTAAGAAGTTTCCTTTTTACCAAGGGAGTCACAGTGAGTTGGTCACGTAACTGGCTCAGGGCAGCTGCCCTGGCCCCCTCCCCTCGCCCCCTCCCCGCTGCGCTTTTCTGGTATTCTTATTAAAGCGGTAGCCGGCTGGTGCAGAAAAGCAACAAGTTCCCCAGCGGTCTTCCCGCCCTAGCCTGACAAGGCGAAGGTTTTCTTACCTGGCGACAGGGAAATCTCCTGAGCCGAGCTCATCTTTGCCAGAGCCCCAGGTGTGACCTGAGCAGTGGGCAAAGGAGCGGCGTGCAAATTGGATTATTTTTTTATGGGGGTACTCTGAAACTCCCTCACTTTCTCGGGGAACTTTTTGTGCTAGGGCGCAGTGACAGGCGTTGAGAAAGCTGCTTCAGGAAACGCCCGCTATATAGCAGGGCAGTTGGACAGTCATTGGTAACCTCGCTCATTCATTAGAATCACGTAAGAACTCAAATGGAAACGTGTCTCTCAGAATGAGGGCGTTTGCGTAAATATATAGGTTTTTCAACATCGGTGCCAGTTGCTTTGTCTTCTGTAGTCGCCAAGGTGGATGAGCGTGGAAGCTTGCGGATATTGCAAAGGGTTATTAGATTCATAAGTCACACCAAGTGGTGGGCGATCCACTGAGCAAAGCCGAACTTCTCACATGATGACTTCAAACAAGACACATTACCTTCCAGCATCTGTTGGGGAGACGAGATTTTAAGACACTGAGTCTCCAGGACAGCAAAGCCACAATGGTGAGTAGCAATAAACCGTGCGTTATAATTGAGAAATCTTGACATGCTGCCTAACAACAGGCATATCACGGCTCTTCCTAGCACTTCACACGCCAAAGGACAGCAGCTATTCAGGCCCGGGGAATCGGGTTTACCCGCTGCAACTTTAATTGGAATCATTTGAGATTTAACACAGCAGTGTGGAACTGCGTGGAAGTAACTTGGAACTGGAGGGGGTTGTTATACTGGCTGTTCAAAGCTGATGCTTGTCTGACAAACCGTCTTGTATTCCATTCTCTGCTTTACTGGATGGTGTGTGAGCATATTGTATGATTTATCTGTGGGCATATAAGTGACATCCGCAAAGGGGTTAATTTCAATCTAAAAACAATAATGTTGTTAGAGTTTGGGGCTAGGGGGTGGAGAGGGTAAGAGTCGGGTAGAGACTAAGAGTTTAGGTGAGGATAGTGGTGGAGTTGGGGGAGAGAGGAATAAGTCAGAAGCGTCTATCTATAATGAACTGGGTAATGCTCTCATACATGAAAAGGGTCTCATCAACATGTGATCACCTACTAACAGGATGGCTTTGGCAAAGCCATCTGCACGTGACAAAACGTAAGGAAGTGGAAGAAACCGTCTAGAGCAATATCAAGTACCACTTAATTAGAGAATATTTTTTTAGCCTTTTCCTCCTGCTACGCCGGGTGTGTGATCCGGGCGAGCAGAGTCCATTCAGCACCTTGGACAGAGCCAGCGGATTTGTCCGAGGTGGTAGTACTTCATCCAGGTATTCTTTTCCTCGCTGTCAAGCCAACCCGGTGTCGCCCTTAAAAAGCGTCTTTTCCAAGGTTCGGCTCACATTGAGATCGGGGCTGGAGAGAGAGTCAGATTTTGGAGCGGAGCGTTTGGAGAGCGAGCCCCAGTTTGGTCCCCTCATTGAGCTCGCTGAAGTTGGCTTCCTAGCGGTGTAGGCTGGAATAGACTCTTGGCAAGCTCCGGGTTGGTATACTGGGTTAACTTTGGGAAATGCAAGTGTTTATCTCCAGGATCTAGCCACCGGGGTGGTGTAAGCCGCAAAGAAGGTAAGCACCGGGGCGGGGACCCTGCATCCCCAATTCTTGAGCTATTTTGATACTCGATCTTCCGGAAAGGACGCGTAGTGGAGAGGAGGAAGTGGAGAAGAGCATGAGGAATGGTTGTTTCTTGGTATTTGGCTAGTTTAAATTGACCTAGGTGAGAACCTGGGGCAAATCGAGGTGGGGGAGCTCAACCTTCCTGCGGATATAATGAGTTTAGTTAACTTGGAACTGCAAATATCTGACTCAAATGTAAGATTGCTCTAATTTCTCCCTTTCACTCCCTCTTTTCCGTTCTTTTTGCTTGTGTGTGGTGTGTGTGCGTGTACAGTAGATTCATTAGTAATTGTGAAGCTTTTTACACAACATTCGATTTCCTAAGATTTGACTTTGTACCATTTAGAATCAGAGGATGGAGGGAGTGTGCAGTGGGGAAAGAGGAGGTGGAGGCTGGGCGAGGGAAGGAGGTTAGCTAAATGCCCACAAAAATGAATCAAGGTAATTTCAGCTCCTCTAGTGAGGAGGATTCATTCTCTCGGTATCCCTGCCTCCCTCTCTTTCCCCCTCCCTCCCTCTTTCCCGCCCCCCTTCTTCCACCCCGCCCCCTCCTCCTGCCTCCATCCCTCCCTCATTTTCTCTCTACCTCTCCATGGCCCTCACGATTCTCGATGGATATAATTCTTTATGTTTTGGGTGATTTTTTCTTTCTTTCTTTCTTTTTTTTTAATTTTTACCCCTTTCTATCGTCCCTCCCCGAGAGTTCCGGGCGCTGGCTTGGAGGGCTCCTGCTTTCTCAAGGGAAGGGGAGCCGCTGAGACTGCGCTCCACTCCCCGCCGGGCCGGATGTTTCATTGAGCCCAGGTCCGAGTCAGGCGGGGTAACTCTGGAAAAGGGGGAGGGGGGGCTCCGCTCGGGAGTGGAAGGTCCTTTCTAGATCGAAGAGCCCGGGAACGGCCGGGGGAGGGGGTCTGGGTGGCTTGTGGAGGTGGAGAAGAACACTCCTAGCTCCGAGCGGCGGCTGGACCGAACCACCAATCAGCGGGGCGCGCAGACCGCCCAGCCGAGCGAGGTTGTGTCCACTGGCACGGGTGGAGGGCCCGGGCTCCCCGCCGAACTGCCGCCACCACCTGGGTGGCCCGGTAGCCTAGCAGGGAGTGGAGATGRAGGGATTGGGGATAAGCTAGACTCGGGCTGGGAGCCGCCCAGTCTTTTCCTCCAACTCCCCTGCCCCCGCCTGAGCCCCCAGGGGACTCAGTGCGCCCGGAGCTTGCCACTGCGCTGTCCTCCAGCCTCTCTTCCGGGAGTTCAGGGACTTGCGTGCCCCTGGGCGGGGGGCGGGGGAGACCTCTCACACTCCTACAACCCTCCTTCCCACCGCTTCCACCGCCCTTTGTTCAGGCCAGGAGCTTTGCCCTGCCGCAGCTTTCCKTGTAAGGCTTGGTGCCTTGGGACCCCTCCCCGGATAAGGCTTGGGATGCGGGTGAGGGGCGTTATTGGGGGCGGGGGGGAGAGGAAAGATTTCCAAAACTCAAGACTCAAGATTATTTTCATGAAGGATAGCGTCCCAACTCTGCGCAGGTGGAAATGATGAATTCATAGACGATGCTAGGATATTGTGGAAATTTGGGGGTGGGGTGGGGGGTGGAGAAAGAATGAAAAACAGGCAGTTGGATCAGATGACTGCCCATAGGCTGTTCGCCACACAAAGGGAGCGTAGGGCAGGGTTTACGGATCAAGCCTGCAGCGAATGGGGCACAGACAGTTCCGGGATCCAGGCGTTTTCTCAGTCAGATCTACGCGAAAGGAGCGGAGGGGAGGGGCCGGGAGGGAAGCGTGGCGGGAGGGGCAGGGCTTGGGGGCGGGGGGATTTCGGATCAGTCTGATGCAATTCCAAGCGTGCTGCAAAGGAACTCCAAGGCGCCCGCATCACCATCGCCACCCACCCTTCCCAGATGGTGCTGTTTTAAATACGGATCTGCAGGGCTGAACGGCAGAACTGGGAGATTTATTGCAAAATCCTGAGAAGGGGGGCCGGGGACAGAGAACCAAGGGACAAAATTTAAAGGTGCAACGCCTGCTTTTCCCCAACCCAGCGGTAACCAGTTGGAGGGATTTTTTTTTCCTTCCTTCTTTCTGTCTGTCTGCCTGTCTTTGGATCTAATTCACCAAGGAATAGGTGTAAATATTATGACATTTTGAAAAGGCTTAATGGGTAGAGAAAAAAATAATCATCTGTCATTCTAAATTGTAGAGTTTCCCTCCCGCGCCATGCCTTGTTCGTGAATACTTGGGGCTGCCTAATACAGTTGCTAGGGCTTTAGACAAACGCTTCGTTAAGGGAATATTGTTTTTAGTCCACTTGCCAATTTGTCTGACAGTTGAACGGAGGAAATTGTAGGTATCATGTCTAGGCGACAAAGAGAAAAAAAAATACTTACCAGTCTAATTATTTAACCTTCATTTTTTAAAAAACAATTTAAATAAGCCTAAAAAGTGTCACGTCATCCTTTTACATCCTTGACTTGTAAGGAGAGATGATTTCTACTGTCACTTTAAGAATAGTGCCCCTGGTATTCACTATTTTTATGTATTAACATAGATCTCTTAAACATTAAAGCAAAGGAATTTCAATTGCCCTTTTTGGAGTCAGAAGATTAAAGATGATAGGAGATGGAAAGGGAGGAAGAGAGGGAGAGACATTTTAACCTTATAATTTTTATAGTAATATAGCCTCCTTTTGTAGCCCCTGTTCTTGCATAAATAACATCTGTAGGGGAGATTTTTACCTTGGTCTAGCTCCCTTAGTGAAATATATAAGTACTGAATTAGATTAAATATGTCCATCTTGCCAGTATCTTTTCCAGTATCCTTGACATTAAGACCCACAACACAGCAAATTTTGGAGGACAGAATGTCGGAATAGGCTTTGCAAACTGCCACTCCAGAAACGGGGCCACATCAGTATACCTCTTGGCATTCAGCATTTGTACGTGATTGAACCACAGGCCTTGCTAATTAAAAAGATCATCTCATCTGTACGGTCAAGGCAGGAAATGAATTTTTTTTAAAGCAAGCAATTAATTGGCTTGCTAAATATTGTCAATTATCTCTCAGTGTAAATTGGAGAGAAGCTTTGAAAAGAGGTGGGACCAACCTGTGTAAGCKGCAGCTTTCAGTTGCACTTCCCTACCAAGTCCTTAAATTCTTAATAAGAAAACGCTGGAAAAAGGTCTTTCCTTTTCCTGGCCTGTCCTCTAGGGGAAACTTTAATAAGAAACAATGTAGCACCAGCAAAGGGATAAAGAAGACAAGAGCCTGGGTGACCACAAAACAGATAAGCAGCCACAAAAGTCAGCAAATTGAATTGAAGCAGTGCAAACTAAAACATGACTTATGAAGGGGGTTTTGTTTATTTACTTTTTAAAAATTTCTGTGATCTTGGGGCCCATGCTCCAAATTGCTCAGATAGCATTCATTTGGTTGTATTGCTTACAGTTGTCAGTTAAAATGATGTCTTATTGAAGTGTTGGTTTTTCTTCCTAAATATATTCTTCTACATAATTTTGTGCTTTTAATTAGAGCAAACTAGTCCAACCATGCAAGTGATTCTAACAAATATGAACTGATATCATCTGATATAAAAACTCTGCTGACTGAAAACTATATTTGTTCTGAACAGCACTGACTTGCCAGAAAAATATCTATTTTTGTAGCTTTCTTTTCACTCTATGGATAATTTAATGAGTTGCCTATTTTAATTTTACAACTGCTACCTCAGAACTATCTCAAATTATCTTTCTTTTGCTGGTGTCTTTCTTTGCTGATCTGTCAGTGCAGTGTGTGTGTGTGTGTGTGTGTGTGTGTGTGTGTGTGTGTGTGTGTGTGTTTCCAGGGGAAGTTTAACAAGCAGCAAATCTCTTAAAATTACATACCATAATCCCCATAAAGAACACTGTGTAGTAGTTAATAATAAAATAAACATTAGCATTCAGTGAACGTTTACCACTTACTGAGTGCTCTGGAAGTGGAGGGGGTTGCCTTAAGTGGAGAAGATTAAATTTTTAAACAATAAAATGTTCTTTCCGCTTCTGACTTCAGAGTGAACATAATTTCAGGACTATAAAGTCTTACATCTTTTAGTTGCGAATGTAGAGGTGTTGCCTTCACAAGTGTCTCTAGAAAAAAAAAAGATTTATGTTCAATAAGCAGTRATGCTCCTCCCCCTCCCCCCAAATTTGACACATGGGTCAAAATATTGAATTATTATCCTGCCTCCACTCTCATTGGTGAGGTTTTGGGGAGGGGGTGTTGGTTTATTTGGTTTGGGTTTAGTGTGGTTTTTTGCCAGTCCTGGTTTGTTCCCCCTCTCATCTTTCTTCTCTCTTTTCTCTTTTATTCAAACGCTGTTAAGAATCCTATGAGGAGCTCTCTATACTCGGTTGCACAGTTTATTCGCATTTCCTAATAAGAACATGTCATAGAGGATTTTGGCATCTCTTTACAGGTTTCTTCATTTATGTTAAGTGGGGATTACCATGGCCTCTTATACAGGGAATTTCTGGGCCAAGCTGCAGAGACATACCACAGTTGCCAGTCTGGAGGCTCAGAGTCAGTCTCTTCCAGTTCCAAAGACTGTTCTTGTTCAGTGCCCATCATGCCCCCTCGGACTTATCTAAGGCCTCTGAAGGAATTTTAGGCATCATTTCCTCGTATTTTGATTTATTGAATTTTAAAAAAAAAATGGATCTACAAAATATTCCCAAAATTCGGCAGAGCTAATGGAAAGTTTTAATCAGTCCATGCATGACCTTGCCATCCTAAATTCTTCTATCCCTCTCTCAAAGTTGGAGGCTCAAAGGAAACAGGAATCTTCCTGTGGCTGACATACTAGCTAAGTCACAGTCACTAATTCCCCTGAAAAACAAACACAAAAGATAGGCCAAAGCCAAGAAGTACATTACTTTTACTCATGAGTCAGAGACTCTAATGGCCAGACATTTGTCAGAGGTCACTTAGCCCAGCCCTTATCCGATGCATGAGTTCATGCTGGCTTGCTCTCTTTCAACCCTCTGGAATTTCATCCAGGTCTTGGATTCCTAGATACTTGCTTACCTTGGTAGATAGTGTTTGCATATCTAAAGTGGGCCAAGATGGCATTTGCTCCCAGCATATTTCTGCAGAAAATTGAGTCATAATTTTATTCCATATGTAGTAAATATCAATCAAGTATGAGTCCCAAACTATATCGAGTTTGAAGATTCAGCCATGAACAAGACTGAATAATCTTTATCTTTCCAGAACCTACAGGCTGGTAACAAAGTCTRGCCCCTTAAAGACATCTAGATTTGTGCTTTCTTCAAGAAAACACAGTGACTCGGGTTTAAAGCCATAGTTCAAGCTTTATCCTCAACTCATTATCAGTAGCTAAAAGATCAACTTGSTTTCTGTTTCCATACGCATGTTCTCAGGATAAGTTCTAAAGGCTATTTCAGTGTCATGGTTGATTAGTGTACAATATACAGCCTGGAGGAGGGTGAGGTACGGGGATCACAAGTTCAAGACCTGCCTTGCCTGCAGAATGAATTTAAAGTCAGCTTGTGCAATTTAATGGTCCTCTGTCTCAAAACAGTAGAAAGACGGCAGGGGTAGCCGAAAGGTAGAACATTCGGTGGAATGCATGGGACCCATGGGCCATTCCCCAGTATTATAGGAGAATTATGTGCACTGTAACTATTTCCCATTTCTTCDGGACAAGTAGAGCTTAACTTATCCTAACCTTTGATGATTTATAATTTTAGAGACCATTAATTTTTTACTTTCTAAATATATTTTTTAAAAACTTAAATGCAACATATTTGGAACCTACATAGGAGGTCTCTGGATAAGGAGTTTACCATTTTTTTCCTCAAAAATGATGATTACGATAGTTTAAATTGAACAATGACCTTAAATTTCTTTAGATTTATTTTTAAAGGAGGGTTGTGGTAGAGTTACCACTGTCAAATTTGAGGGCAGTTTTCTTTGTGACATCATCCGTGTTCTATGTTTTATGCCATTTCTTTTTAAAATTAAAGATATTGCATCCTGAAAGTGTCTTGTTCTTATAAATAATGCATTATATGTACATGCTAATAGATAATTAATGGTCCATCCAGGAGAAACATGAAAGAGAACTGGTAGCTCAAAGCCTGCAGAAGGTGTGTGGGCATTTGGACATCCAGGAAATGCTATAGATCTGTCCTTAGCTAACTCAGTCTGGTGGAGATAATTAAGAAGAAATGTGGGTGTCGAGAGACTGCAAGCCATTCCATGCGATTGGCTAGATTGCTGCAGTAGTTCAAAAACAATTGGCACAGCCACCCACACTGGACATGATTGCCCTTTGATGAGGCAGCTATTGACTTTTATAAAGATGCCATATTTAAAATAACTTCTGATGCACTAAGGATGACAGACATCACTCTTGAATTCTATTTTAGACAAATGGCAAAATATATTTCAAAGTATAAACTTTTTAAAACAAGAATAAACCTTAAGGAAAGTTTCTACAAGCAAGCCACTTAGCAATTTGTAATCCCAAATTTAACAGTTCAACCTGAAGCTGGTAGAAAAATGTGGCTTACATGAGATATTTTAAACAGAAAAGGCCATTTCTCTGGATTACTATGGGAAATAGAAATGACCTTTCCAGTGTTTTTAACCTCTGAGTGAATGCATACCCTTTCCACACTAGGAAGCAGGGCCCAACAGGAGAAGAGAAACATTGGGATCTTAGAGCCAGAATATGTACCAAGGCTGTGGTACCTATAAATCCCATCAGAGTCTATATCAGTGCCAAGGGAAGTTAAAACAGAGATCTCTTCAGGTTCACAGAAATATATTGAATATGTACAAGTATTAAGAGCTCTGTAAGATGAAATATCCAAACTAAGTGTCCGAATGAGTGTTCACGCAAACAGGAAGCCAATAGGCTAAAGCAAAGCCGGAGAGATGAATGGAAAAGAGAGAGGAAATGTATAGCAAACTGAGTAGAGAAATAATCAGGAAAGCAGAAAAGAACTGGGCCTCTGCAGGGGCCCTCCATGGGCATTCCTCCAGGCCATCTCTCCCCTGGCCACGATCTCAGTCTTCATGCTCATTAGTTCTAATTACTTTAGTAGGAAACAGTGATTTCCTTGACTTTCACCTTCATCCTCCTCTGAGAACTTCTTCCTCTCCAATGACTTCCATAATCGATATTAAAGAATTAAGCTCTTATTCTTTATGACATGTTGAACTAACATGGGATTTATAGCCATTTTTCTGGCATAGACTATTGGCAGTCTGAAAAACCCTTTTGTAAACTCATCTCAGAATACTTCTTCTAAATGAAGATAATAAAAAGTTTATGGTTACAAAGGAAAACAATTGCATTATATATAGCTATCATAATATAAAATGTAAAATATTGTGATATAAAGATATATGTACTTTTATATAACGGATAATGTAGCAGCAAAATGATTGCTATAATTTTGAAATAACTAACCATTGGCATGCAATACAACAATGTCTAACTTCTGCTTATAATAAAGTCTGCAAATAATACTAGATAAAATCCCCTACCCATTTGACAACAGAACATGTGGGAGGAAATTATTAACATAGCATTGATTCCGAAATGTGAATTTAGCCAATGTCAACATTAGCCATTTGGTTTTCCTTTCTGGCAAAGGAAATTGGCATTGGCAGAAAAAAATTAAATCAGTTTTGCCGTTAGACAAGCTACACAGTGTGAAAAGGCCAATTGCGGAGATAGCCGTGGTGTGGAAGTCGCGCTTCAGTCGAGCTCACTATGACCCTAATGCATAACTTTAGTACCAGCAGCAGCACAGTTCCACAGCTCTAGCAATCTAGTCCTCCTGTGGAAAGGATGGAAGGTTCCAGGGGCGTGGGTAGGGTATAGCTCAGTGGTAGAGTGTTTGCTTAGCATACGTGAAGTCTTGGGTTTGATCTGCAACACAACCACTCCTGCAAAGCAGATCTTGGAAGTTTAAGCTTTGGCTATTAACTTAGGGAAGACTACCCCCAGAAAGCTAACACAACTTTAACAAACTCACCTGTCTGGAAACTCTCAGAATATGTCATTGTTACACTGTAGGAACATTGACACAAATTGACAAATTGTGAGGTGGGGGAACATCTGTTGTGCATTTACCATGTATTAAGCTCTTTGCTTTACCTTTGATACATATCATTTAACCCTCAAAGTAACTTTTGGAGACAGATTATATTCTAATTATATAAACAAGGAAACTAGATCTCAGGGAGTTTAAGTAATTTGCCCAAACAAACACAGTACATTTTAAGTGGAGAAGTTGAACTTCAGACCTAAAGTTTTCTGACTTACAAGCTCATTTTAAAACCCTGCCTTCTAAGCCTGGCCTGATGGTACAGGTCTGTAATCCCACTTTTTCTGAAAGATAAGGCAGGAAGGACACAAGTTCACGGCCACCCTGGGTAACTTTGGGATATTCTATCTTAAAATACTAAATACATACGTACATACATAATAGATACATAAATAAATCTGAGGACATGACTAGTGCTGGAATATTTGCCTAGTGAGTATGAGGCCCTAGGTTCAATTCCCAGCCCAGAGGGAGTAAGAAGAAAACAAAGGGAGGGAGGGAGGGAGGGAGGGAGGGAGGGAGGGGAGGAGGGAAGAAGGGAAGCCCAACATTCCTGTGTAATGAGTGCTACACAAGCATTCATTTCATTTATAGGTTTGCACAGGTATTTTCCTAAGCAGCCCTCACCACATTTCCTCACAATAAGTGATAGCCTCAAAATCAGTGGCCACAAACACTACTTTCGGATGATTTTTAAAGATTTGCTGATCAGAGAATGGCTTTCAAGTGACTGGTAACTTCTCATTTTAGAGTCTCATCTTCACAATCACAGAATGGGGCATGGCGAACTTCAACCAGCAGGTTAGGGCCAAATGTAAAGAATAGTGAAACCTGATTTTTGTCTCATTTAATTCAGTGAGCATTCTGTATTACTGCATCTCAATGAATCGTTTCCATAACAATCTCTCTAGGCAAAGCCTGTCAATGTTCATAGCTTAACATAAGGAAACTGATTAATCCTTTAGCCAGATAATTGTGTTAAATTGGCTCAGCCACTGTGGCAAAGCTGGGCTTTAACCTGTGGCTTTATAATGCCCAAGTTTTCTTSTAATTATTAACCTCACCTACACATTCTTATACAATTTAACTGTTATAATTGTTGTCATGATCAGACACTATCCATACAGAATTTTCCAGCAATAAATATCTAGCCCCACAAGAATTCTGAGGTTCGTTACCTGCACATTCTTGCATTCACTTTGGTTTATTACCCAATGGGGGATTCTTTACTTCTTTCTTAACTTGTTTAGAACAGTTCCGCATGAGTTGACTTCTAAGAGTTATTGAGTAAGAAACCTTATAAATTGTTTAGATTGGGATTTAGTGTGTTTAGAAGCCATTTCATAAGTTTGCCTTTTCTAACTGTTACTGGCTGTGGTACTGCAGATGCTCTGATGAAGAACACTCTCTCCAAAACACACAGTCTATGACAAACCTCCAAATCTAACATATTGTTTACAGATATAGAGAAGAAAATGGACAAGCACAGCCTGAAACGTAATTGCAGGCTCATAGTTCCTGCTAGGGTCTAAGATGTTTATTGGCTTTCCTTGTGCAATTCAGTGTTCTTCCTCTAAGGGCTCCACTCCAAACTTGAAACCTCTCTGGAAATACATTTCATCTGGGAGCATGCCAGGAATGGTATCTGGATCCTTTGTGTCTCTGCAGCACCTCAGAAGGGAAATCACCAGCTCTAGAAGGGAAGCTGCAAAGGACGACAGCAGGGGCAGGGAAGTCATACATCTACTTGGATGTCTTCTTGATAAATTTCATCCAACCTTCTCCTAGAAAACAACTTACAGAGACGATATAATTTTATAACAATTGATTGAAGGCATGTTGATAAATCTTAGCACAAGTGGTCTTTTTAGAGATGCTACAGTCACATGAGGGACTAAAACTGCTGGAGTCTATGGAAATACCTTAATCCACTTCTACCCCAATTTGGGCAAGGAAGGACACTGAATTCATTATAAATTTAGTATGGACTGTGAAATCGTGATATACCTGATGAAGTATACCTGATGAATGAAACATCCAGGAAAGCTTGATTCTAGGTATAAGACTGGTTAGTGTGGGTCTTATGTGATTGGACTTGTTTTATTAACTTTATTCTAATTAGGTTTTAGGTGTTAACAAAATGGAAGACAAAAACTACAATGGTTTTCAGGAAGTAAAAGCCTCAAAAGCAGTGTAGTATTTTTTCATAAATCTTATTCTTCTAAGAGCTTGTACAAAAGTAGTAACCCCGGAGGATTTGAAAGTAGTATTCCAATTTAGTTAATCCACAGCTTGAGATATTAAGTAGTATAGTGAACATCATTTAGTCTTAGACAATATTGTTTGTGGTTGGGTTTGGGGTCAGGGAATGAATACCTTGTTCAGGATCTGTTTCTTTTGGGAAAAAATGCAGCATGTTTATGCTAAGGATAAAGATTCAGCTTTGACTGTGAATTTAAAGTGAACCCAATCTGGAATCCCACCAGCGCCTACTGTTCCATCTTCATTGTACTCTGAATTCTGTACCACTTTGAATTAAACCAACTCATTTAAAAGCCAAAAAAAAAAAAAAAAAACCCAAGATTCAGCTTTGATACAAAGGCTTGCTCTTTTATAAAACAACCTCTTCCATTTCCAACTCCCAAGGGATGATTTGTCAATCTGATTGAATCTTCTTCTCCCTTAGTTTTCCCCAACACCTGTGTTCAGATAACTCATGATTCTGTTGTTTCCTGAGTCCTGGCTAATTTCACACACATGTTGAATGCAGGGCTTCACATTTTCTGAAGAATATGGAGACTTTGGAGGAGGTTCAGGGTAGAGCAATAGAAGTGATGAATGGATTGGAAGTTGGAGTTTATGAAGAAGGTTGTGAGATTCGATATGCGATGAGAATAGTCTGAGTGGTGATTTAGCAGCTGTTCTTCATCTTCAATAAGGCTGGATGAAATAAAATAAGATACTAATTGTAACAATGAAAATTTATGCTCCAAGAAGGAACTTCTGAGAGCAAGCAATGCTAGATTCTAGAAGTTCTGAGAAGGAGGCTTAATCTACTATGTAGGAAGACAGGATAATCCCATAACAGCCCTTCCAGGGGCCAGGAAGTAGCTCAGTCTGTAAAGTATTTGCCCAAAAGTAAGAAGGTCTGACTTTGACCTSTAAAACTCACTTAAAACACATGTGGTAGCTTGTAGAGGTTCAGACAACCAGATCCCTGGTATTTGCTGTCTAGGTAGCCTCACTAACCWGTGACCTCCAGGCCAACGAGAGACCCTTTGTCTAAAAAACCAAAGTGTCTGGCACTTTCAGAAGGAAAGATTCCTGGGAAACAACACCCATAGTTTACATTTCACTTCTACATGCATATGTGTGTGTGTGTGTGTGTGTGTGTGTGTGTGTGAGTGTGCACGCATGCACATGTGTTTAAACCCACACGAACACACAGACAAACATCTTGCAGATGACTTAGGTTTGGTTCCTAGCACCCAAGTGGTTCACGACTTAACTCCAGTTCTAGGTACCTGCACACAGGCATGTACATAAGCTCATGCAGGTACACATACATACACATAAACAGAATAAAGAATCTACGAATGAGTTTACCTAATCATATGTCAAAATTAGATGCCCCCAATACATATCACTTGCCCAATTTCTTCTCAACCACTGTCTCCACTCTCATTTGCTTGCCTTATGAAAACACAGCTAAGCATGAATAACAACCAAGGCAATAGYTAACTGTGGTGTGATCTGCCTAACTCTATATATCCCTGAAGCCTTAGAAGGAAGTTTCTTCTTAGCACAACTACATGGGGCAGACAGATGGTTATCAATCTATACAGTATAACAAACCTAAGGCAAGAAAAAAACAATATAAGGTCACTCCTTTGGCAAATAACAAATGGCCCTCCAACTACAATAACTCATGGCCAAGACTATATACTCCTAAAGCTTGGAGATACGTTTTGTTTAGCTATGGCATAACACATAGAATGGCTGGCACAGGTTGATGCCCAGCAAGTTATAGTCAGTTGAGTGAATTTAATTGTGAAGTAAAGGGAAGCTGAAATTGATGAAGTGATGACTTTTGGATGCTTCCAGATGATGCTATGTGCTAGACAGAGCCGAAGGTATCCCTGCTGCTTGCATGTGTTGTGGAGGCCCCACCCCACCCCTTCTGCCATGTGCCCAGGCAGGACCAGATCAAGAGAGCTAACCTACCCCGGTCTTTTATTACACAGTTCCTTTAATGATGGCACACATATCAAAATCCCAGAGAAAATAACCCAGATTCTTCATGCACACTCCTAATATGACTTTGGGAAGCACAGAAATTACTGTGTTTTCATGCTTTCCTTTCTTCATTTGTCTGTGGAAAAAAAGGTAAAGTTTAACCACAGAAAATCTTGCTTCGACCATCACATATTAAAACATGGTTGTATTTCAAAATTAAGGTGACTTACTCTGGATGTCTAACTCAATGTCCTGAAACCCAGTAATTTATGTTTGTTCATGCTTTCCGTGGTTCTGCTCCCAGCACAACCAACACACACCATGGTTCGTAAGTCTAGCTCTTATTTCCCAGATCCACGGTTCCATGCTCTTGGTGACTATGTTCATAACCATAGTTGAATGAGTAAATCAATGACTTTTTCATTATTAATCTTTCCATGTTTTCAGGGAAGATCCGGTAATGTAGAGGAAGGTTTACAAGTAGATGATTCTTGAATACTTAGGGGGTTAGCCTCAGCAATTTCATGATTTTAATGGTATTTTCCTTGAAGTAGACAAGTATTTCCAGATGGGATCATCTTTTTTTAGACGCTCCTTTTCAACTCTCAATACCCAAGCCTTTTGTGTTTCCTTGCTTTTATCTGTCCATGCTGGCCCTGCCAGGATACAGAATTCCTGGAACATGTGTTGGCCAATTTGGCCACATCTAAGTATAGCATGGAGTTATTTTTATGCCCTATAAGAATCTAACAGAGAAGTACTACCCAATGAATAAGGAAACTATTTTTCCCTTAAGGTATTTTTCTCAAGAACAGACCTTATTTAATGATTTCAAAGGCTGTGAATGACACAGTTCAAGGCCAAACTAGACCTTGAAAAGCATGCAGCATGGATTTGAAAACATCCTTGTCAGTCTGCTCATCAGGGAAGTTTTCTGTTTCCTTACTATTCTCCCATGTTAATTACTTTCTCTAGTTTTCAGCTGTGTTTGGGGTCAATTCATTTGATACTAAACCTTTTTTTATCCCCAAAGAAGAGTGAAGGCAGAAGTAACTTCAATAAACACAATTAAACATAAAATGCTTATAGAGATAGAAGGATTGACCTCATCCAATTAAAATTATTAATAGAAAAATATGTCAGTATCAAATCTGATCCTGCTGCCTCTGTTCCCACTTGGGTAGTGAGGATTAGTTTGTATTTCCTGACAAGAGATGGGAAGTCACACTTCTGCCTCACTTTTGTCCCCTGAAACATTGAGTTGGGAGACTATTAGGCAATAAACCAAAGGAATTAAGAATTAGACTCACTCAAAATTAACTTTTAATCCCCATAGCAATGACATTTCTTTTCTTCATAGTTTTTTTTTTCCTTTTAATGGTGGAGAAAACATTGGCATCAAAAACTTAGGAAAAAATTGCTTCCAATAGCAATCTTTTATGTCAGAAAGCAAACTGTAAGAAAAGTAAAAAAAAAAAAAAATACATGCTTCATTTTATCAAGATTTGCCTTAAAGCATAATATGACAGTAATCAACTGCTTTAGCAGGCACCTATGGTACAGGATACTCACAAGTCGAAGTCCAAAGTGAGTTTGAGCTAAATAGTGACACCTGATCAAAAATAGAAGAAAAATCTTTCTTTTAAAAATTTGATCTTAAGCCCCTAAAACTAGTTGAATATGTTACCAGAATGAAAACTTTTCAAAAGAATCCATAACTTCCTGTAAAGTACGGGCAGTTGATCAATCGTGGCTCTGRTGTTCTTCAGTGAAAGGGAGGGGACGTTTCCATGACCAATAGGTAAATGTGATAAGTCGGGTCTCTTACTGTTCAGGTATTACCACAATCGCAAATCAGAAAGATTTAAAAATACTCAGAAGTGGGAAGAAGTCTACTTGCTCATGTTCGTCTCAATTGATTCTTGATCTTCTATCCCCAAATACTCCTGCCTTTCTGGCTCCTTCGTTTTCTCAGTAAAAATGCACCACCCACTGGAAAGGGAAGACACAAACATTTTTGTATATGATGTCAAGGGAGAGTGAGAATAAGAAGATCAGCCATCCAATCAGAGTCTTGGGATGAAGGCATGGTTTCTTCAGCGGAAGTGCTAACAGGGTGATGTAGGTTCTGTAGAATAAAGATTTGAAGTAACATCTACCTGAGCAGCAACGGCAATGCTAGCAAAGACATTTGCTTGCAACGTAGTTTTTGGAAAAGAAGTAAATTTTAACAGGTTACAAAACCTGGCGGCAAAACTCATTCCTAATAAATGTAAAGTTGGAAAGTAGGCACTTGTTTGGAGCTTATTTAAAGTTATTTACCTTTTAAAATTGCAGATAGGATTCCTCCAGTCATTTTTAGAGATATACCAGAAGCTTTAAAGATTATAATATAGCCACTTAAGTTATAGTAATAGAGGAAGTCATGGCTGCATTCAGCCTATACCCTAGGAAGAAACAGGGTCTTTAAGGTGGCCCGAGTCTAGCTTCATGCCCTCTACCATCCTGTTTCCCCTGCACAGTTCTTATAGATTAGATTAGGTATTTCACAGTAAACCCCAACATCTCCATTGTATTGATCACGTGCTCCACCAAGTTGTCAGGGGGGGCAAAGCTAACTGTGAGTGACACTCCTGAGAGTGCGCATGTATTTGAATACCCTGACTATCCAGATCATCAGTTTGTAAAGGGAATGTAAGGGATCTTGAATTCTGATGACTTCCCTTTACTGTAGGGCAAAGGGTAGAAGGAGGGGGCATTGCTAGCTTGAGTTTTTTGAGGTCTCTAAGGTTGGATCTCTGGTATGTGCGCTTGGTTGAATTACTATGAGGTGGTGTTGAATTTCAGGTTCTTCACATATAAAACAGAAATGATTTCTGTCGGTAGTTTTTGGAAGCTTTCAAATAGCAAATGTTAGTAAGTTCACTTTGTTAAAGATCAGCCCTTAGGATTATCAGAGATAATACCTTAACAGTGATTAAGTCATTTAGCCTCCACAAGCAGGCACATTCATATACAAGGAGCCACAGAAGTTGGGGTGCAAGAGTCTCTGATCCTCATTTTTGCCTCCTCTATGAGTCACATATGTCTCTCTTTCATGGTGACTTGAGATTGTCTGTAAATGAATTGCTTATTAAAATGCTAATGCCTGGGCCCTGCCTCAGCCACACTAAAGGCCAGCCTTAGAAGAAGGAACCTCCCTTTTAATCTTCAGACAGGTAATTATGCTAACAAGAGGCTGTGGCACCTCGCTCAATACTGCCCTCTTGTTCTTTTTTCTTTTTCCAAATAAATAAATAAATAAATAAATAAATAAATAAATAAATAAATAAGTAATGAAGGTCTGCCCTAGCCTTTACTTATTGGCTGGATTAGAGCAGCAACGTTTAACAAATCGGTAATCCAGGGAGACACTTGGCAGGGTTTATCATACAGCTAAATGAAAATAGTTCTCCAGAACCTAGTCTTGTAACTGATCTCTCAGCCACAGGTTAAAAACAAAACAAAACAAAACAAAACAAGAACAAGAACCAAAAAACCCCACCCTGTCCAAAGACCACTCACTGCTCTAGAGGAAGGGGGCTTAGTGAGCTACCCAGCCAACCCTACCCACCGCTTGCCCTAAATCCTGGTTAAAGTTGGGGTTTTTGATGTGTTGTTGCTGTCTAGATAATGAAAGGCTTGGCTTCTGTGTGCGTGAATTCGCTAGGACTGGAAGTGAAAACATCTACAAAGCATGCAATGCCCTGGAACGGAATTCTTCTAATAAAAGATGTATCATTTTAAATGCGCGGAATTCTGATTCTGGTAATTCGTGCACTAGAGTGTCTATTTCGAGGCAGAGGAGGTATCATATGACAGCTCACGTCAAGGCAGCGTGGAGCCCTCTCGTGGACTCCCACCCACTTTCCCATTCACCGAGGAGAGGACTGCTCGCGCTGCCGCTCCCCCCACCCACCCCCGGCGAGCTAGCATGAAATCTCCCAGCCTCTGCCTAGATCAAATGCAGCTTCTCGCTGAAGGCGTGCGAGTATTACCTCCGCCATGCAATTTCCACTATCAATAATTTAACTTCTTTGCTGCAGAACAGGAGTACATGTCGGCCACCAAAGACTCGCCCCCTCCCCCTTTTAACTGAAGAGAAGGGGTAATATATAGTAAGAGTCTAGAGTCTTGGGGACCGGTCTTCCCCAGAGCAGCTGCCTTGATGTTTACTTTGACAAGTAGTGACTGAAAAAGGTGGGTTTCTTTTCTTTCTCTTTCCTCACTCCCCCCGCCCGCGTTTGGTCTCTGGGAAGCATATGGCTTTAGTGAGGTCTGTTATTGCCTAGGCTTCCCGGCTAGAAGCAGTAACTTGGTGTAATGCTATCCGGGGTTATTCATTAATAAAAAATACTGTTATTATCTTGATTGAATTCTATTAGGCAAACTCCTGAGAGGTCAGGGCGCGAACTCTGGTTAAGCCGGTGTGTTTAAGGTAGCGGAGTAAACCATAACCCCGCACACTCTGTGTAGTTTCATTGTGTGTTCGCTTTTCCTAACTCTGTGGTGCGGGAAGGTGCGGGAAGGTGTGTCTGGGGCAGGCGGTGATGCACACCCTCTCCCACAGAAGTTGGGTGCCGGCATGGGAAAGATGGGGAGAGTTACAAGCCAGGGGAGAAAGATTTGGAAGTCACACTGGCTTCTTCCTACTCTAGGGCACATTGCGGGGAGTAGGGTTCCTAGGAACTGGCATTCGACCACCCCTCCTAGCTCAGGTCACYCTGAGGAGATCGCAGAGGGCAGGCACGGAGCTTTGGGGTTAAGCAGCGGGCTCAGGGGAAATGGAGAGAAGCCAGTGCAAGGCGATCAGAGATACCCCGAGGGCTTCCGAGGGCTGAGTCCCCCAAAAGGAAAAGGCGCGTCGTCCCCTTTAAGCAGCCGCCCGGAATGGGTATCGGTGGCGCGGCGGAGCAGGGAGGGGATAGGGGCGGCGCTGTCTGACCAATCGAAGCTCAACCGAAGAGCTAAATAATGTCTGACCCCAGTGCCTGGCGCTGGCTGAGCTCTGGGTGCCCGCCGCTGCCGCCGTGSTGGGGCGCACCCGCTGGCTGGCTGTCGCACGGTTCCCATCGCGCCCGGGACTCCCGGGCTTGGAGAAGGAAACCGCCTGGGGCGGCGCGCCACCTCCGCCTGGGGAGGCTTTGATGAGACGGGGTTCCTTCAGCTGCCACTGCTGCTTTGGGGAGACGAGAAAGCGCACGGGGGCCCAGGGCAGGGAGCAGGGACCAGGAGCGTGACAACAATGTGACTCCACTGCCGGGGATCCGAGAGCTTTGTGTGGACCCTGAGGTAGGCGACTGCGGGGCGTGGGGCTAAGCGCGAGAGCCGGAGGCGCGTGCGCCCGGGAAAGTTGGCTAGGGGACCGAGAAGTTGTGGGACCGCAGAACTCCGGCTTCACCTACGTCCCGGCACAGCGGAGGGGCGGGGTTGCTCCTGAGSAGCGTTCTCCCGGGAACCCAGGACCCCGAGGGACAGCGCGACCCCGGGAATCCCTTCAGTGCGAGAGAAAAAGCCAAGGGAAGAGGACGACTTGCGCCATGGGAGCTAAGCCTGCATCCCGGGGATCCCCGAAGTCCTCCCGCAGACGAGGAAGGGTGGTGAGAGAGATGTAGGGCGACAGCTGTCGGGGGGCTTCAG
>BDUI01001432.1:90309-102465 GCA_002335545.1 Apodemus speciosus
GCTCGGTTCGAAATTTTGACTTGTTGCATTTCTTTCCTTGAGTGGCCCGGGTGTTTTGAGATACTATTGACGATGTGCTAGGATTTTCTGGATCTTACTTGAGGGTCTCCCTGGCATCCTAAAATATCCTGTCTTCTCAGTGTCAACAACAACCAATGAACTTTTATCCCCTCACAAGAATGCAGGATGTTCTTGGCTAGAAGCATGGTTCTGCCTGTKTCTTCATCCTTCTAGAACTTATCTTTTTTAAAAAAAAGCGATGTGTAATTAGGAACAGTCATTGTTATCTAATTGTMTATGAAAGGCTAAATGAGTCCCCCTTCCCAACATTGGATCAACTTCCTGAAAATATACCCCTCTTTTAATTCTTCTCCAAAAATCGATTCTTTTATACATTAGTCATAAGGTCAAAAGCCATTTTGATCCTACGATTGATTTTTGTTTTGTTTTGTTGCATTATTTATTTATTTTATTTACGGGTTTGATTCCTCTAAGCATCCGGGCCCCTGTGAGTTTGTGACACTATTTTCAGGTCGGAGGTATCTGAGGTTAGAACAAGAACGGTTCAAGCTGTTACACATAATAGGCTTAATCAGGCGCAGAGGATGAAATAACATTAGGGAGTTTTAAAAATAATTACTGCACTTCACTGATTTTTCATAAGGTCTGGAGGTTTTGGTTTCTTCTTCTTCTTTATTTTTTTTTCCTCTGAAGGCAAGAAAAAGGACAGAGACACTTGTTGAAACGTAATCTCTGCTGGAATTTGAAATATGGTAGTTACCATTATTGGAATTCCAGAATCATAAAGTTGTTTTCTGTTCTTCTTCTATGTTATTTTGTAAAATGGGATAAATATTGGTAAATATTAATAGCAAATACAACGACACTGAATGCATGTTGTACAGAGAACTGTTTTAAGTCATTAAAATTTCCCTGTTTATAAATGATTCAGGAAGAAAGAAATAATTTCCAGATAAACAAGACGGTAGTACATGACGTAGACATCTTGAAGCGTTAGGCCATTGCAGACGCACTTAGACATAACATTTTTTAAAGCAGACTAACAGTAATTTCTCACATACTTCTAGAGTCCCCCACAGCCCATTCAGAGCTTAGTTCATAGTTTGAAATCACCTTTGTTTTAAGGTCATTTGAAAGGATTGTAAACCTTTGTGTATCTAGAAATTAAAACAYTCAGRAAGTCTGCTTTAGGATGCCTTGGAAGTATGGACCCTTTTAATCACAAACAAGAGGAACCTAGAAAGTGATCATTCGTCTACACGACTGCTTGCTCAGCTCAGAACRCGTTTATGCTATGTAAATCGGTTGCTTAAATCTCCTAAAGGTCCCAAGCAAAGAAAGGAGCTGGGTTATTTCTAGTTCATCTTGACTTCGCTGGGAGGGAGAAATCATATTAAATGTAAATGCAAATTTCTAAAATCCTAGCACAAAACCTTGGATTTTCTTTTAAAGGGGGCACCATTAAAATGTAAGCTGTTCCCAGCTTCCTGCAATGTTTTAAGAGTCCAATTTTTTTTAATAATCACAATAATCTCATTTCTTCCAAATATAAATAGCTCTGGATTGTAGCTTGGCGCACAGAGCAGGCTGAGCACGCCCACCTGGTAGTATAGCAACCAGCTTGTTTTTATTCTCTTTCGGATTCATCTTTGAAGCCTTCAGTAAAATCCGTCTCTGCCCCCTCCCCCCACACTCTATATCTTTATATGTTGTACATTGTAGCACAGTTGGCAGAGTTGGCTTCTACAGATGTTATCTTCTAATCACCAAGAGAATCTAAGATGCATACCATGGAAGGAAAGGTCACACACAAGTAGTTCATTAAGAATTTAAGATGTAGGAATTTGGTCCCAGAGTAGAGCAAAGAGCAGTGGTGGATTTTCTGAATGAAAACAGAACACAGAAAGAGGACGACAGCAAACCTCTGACTGTCTTTTATGAAAGGCACACTCCTACTGCAGCAGTTATATTGTACTGATTTCATTCTCATGGTTTAAACAATTTCCAGCCTGTGTTTTTCTCCTTGTGGGGACGGTTTTCGTTTGTGTGAGGGGCTCCTTTAGTCCTGTGAAAGTGAGTATATCTCTTTAATAGGGTAATTGCTCACTTGCCTCAACTTGTTTTCAAACAATTGTTATGGAGCCCTTCGTTTCCACTAATTGCAAAATTGCTGCTTAATTGAAGGACTCTCAGCCGCCTAGTGCAGCCATTCAGCCACTGGCAGACTCTGTGATCTCAAGCTGTGAATTGCATTTTAAAGAGGAATCAGAAGAGAGTTTTGCAGAATTCCAACTTGAAAATGCTGGCTGTCGTTCAATGGAGGCAGAAGCCATTTGAAGGATAATCACATTAAGTTGCATTATGATAAATTTTCTTTATTAGGATGGATAGCAGGCACAGATGGGCATCAGAAGTGAATGAGTCGATGTATTGGTTACACTCTGCCTCCATTTATTCCGTCTAGTATGGAGTAATGCTAAGCAGTAAGTGATGTTGGCAAATGACATCAGTTTGTCACTGGCATGGGGGAGTTAACCCTTGGAAACATTACGAAAGCTTTAGTACTTTTAAACTTAGGGAAGGGCATCCTTAAAGTCCCTCTGTCTTCCACTTAGGGATGAGATTATTTAATCTTAAATAATTTTACACTTGATCTTAGCCAAAAGGCCGAGAAGTGATAATCCTAAATAATTTTATATTTCAAAGAATTACTAAACTTCCATCACTCTATCACAGGGATACTGAAAACTTCAGAAAGTTATGGACCCAATTATTGAATAATGGAGTCATTGTTGATAAATGAAAAGAAAATGTTGAAACTCAATAGTTGCATGGGCATTTGAAAATTGTTAGAGGGAAAGGAATGCTATCAGATAGATAGACAGACAGACAGACAGATGAAAGAATGAATTACAAGCCATATGGCAAATTTCATTTATGTAAGTACCAAAGTACAAACACAAAATCTAAGACACACTCTTGGTGAGGTAAATCTGACCAAGCACAGTGGATGGTTGTGAAGTAGTTCGTTGCCCTGAAGTTTCATTTGTAGTCGGACTGAAGTTCAAGGATGGTTACATTAGGAGAGTTGGGGGGTGGAGGTGGGGAGTGAGATAAATTTACAAGCTTCAGTGGCAGGCATAATAAAGTAAAGGGTTATTTCCAAAGTTCCCAGAGAGTAATGAATGTTATGTAGTTTTCCCCAAAGGTTCACTTGAAAGAACGTTTCATTGGTTGTCATGGTCGTAATGTCCTGATTTTGAAGGCTTACAGAACCTTGGAGGTTTTAACTGTGCTTTCATCTCAGTTGCTCTGGTCTGACTGGGATTTTATGACGACCTTCTGCAGTTTTGATATGCCTCCACATTTTTTTGGAGGGAAGGCAGGCAAAGGAGAATATCTTAATTTTAATATAACCAGGAAATACAAAAAAAATTACATGATTTTTTTAAGTCACTGTACTTAAAATTGTTCTTTTTAATCCAAAACAGCAGTCTGTTGGATTTTTTTTTTTAATTTCAACTAGTCTATATGAAATTTGGTAAGTATGTAATAGAAAACCAGATAAATGTTTCAAATTAATTTAAGCAATTCATCAAGCATTGAAGTCACAGTACCTACTAAAGAATTTCCCCAGCCTTACCAGTAAATCAGCTTGCTGCCCCATTAATCTTTACTGACTCCCTTTCTATGACACCCTGTGCAGGCTTGGGCAGTGTGGAAAGGGGAGAGGGAGCAAGCATCTCCACGCCTCATCTTATACACTAAGACCTTTAAGAATTTTGCATGCTAGTCAATATAAACTTGAGTGCCAAGCTCTCTCTCTTTCTCTCTCTCTCTCCCTCTCTCTCTCTCTCTCTCTCTCCCTTCAGTCCCTCCCTTCCTCCTTCCTTCCCTCCCTCCCTTCTTCCTTTCCTCCCTCTGTCGCCCTCATTTATTTATCATTCTCAAGGGTTTATACTACAGCATTGAATACAAAGGATTTGATTTTGCTCTTTTGCCACAGGCAATTCATTCCACTTTCTGAGATGTAATAACACCAAATAAACGAAGTAGGAAGATGTTGAAGAATGGCTTTTATCTCTGATCTAATTTTAACTTTAATGATTTGAGAAGATTTAAGAATTAAATAGAGGGTGATAAGTAGAGTGGGATTTTTAAACACTCTTCTACCCACCTTGCACCCTTCCCCCTCAAAAGTAAGGAAAATAAAAGAGGTAACAAGAAATGATAAAGGTAATCTCAACCTAGGAATAAGTAGCATCAAAATGTGATAAAAACAGGAACCAGTAATTACAAGTTGACTTAAATTTCTCCCCAATGACAAAACTTTATGCCTGATTAGTGCACCTCTGCATGACTCCACATCAGCATCCAGAACAGTGTGAGTCCTATCCAGACACACTAGATAGAGCTATTGAAGGAACAGACAGAATCATTAGCAGTTGCCTGAGATTCTGAGTTCTCAATGTAGTTGATGAAAGAATTTTATGATTTTAGAAAAAAAAGTGTTCATTTGTTTTGCTGGCAGGGAGATAGTAACTGGAGGAAATATTTAATAATATTTATTTTCCCAAGTACCTATTATAAAAACCATTTAGTTAACTTAGTT
This sequence comes from Apodemus speciosus, assembly GCA_002335545.1. Taxonomy (NCBI): domain Eukaryota; kingdom Metazoa; phylum Chordata; class Mammalia; order Rodentia; family Muridae; genus Apodemus; species Apodemus speciosus. The sequence continues at coordinate 94,943 of BDUI01001432.1, forward strand.
ATAAAACTTCTCGTGCATAATTCACTTCACTCACTAAATTTGCTTGGAAAATTTGACACGTTAAAGTTGATTGAGACAGAAACTGCAAACTTACTGGTGGAACTTTTTAATGTCTTCAAGTTTCAGGGGGCAAGGGGAGCTGTTAGTCCCTGTGTATTTTAGGGACTGAATATAGTATGTATTAAATGTGTGCCAGTTTGTGCTAAGAAACATCACTGTAACCAAAGAAAGTAACTGTACTCTGAGTGCTTTGTGTTATCCCTAGCAATCAGAAAACATTCTTATTCAGGAAAAAAGAAAAAGAAAAAGAAAAGAAAGTATATCCCTCCACCCCACCCTCCACTCCCTAAGAGAAAGAGAGACAGATGTGTGGGACGCGAGAGGGAAGCTCATTCAGTAAGTAGTTTTTGCCACCTGCTAATCAGTCTTGGATTCAGAGCTTCTGTCTCAGAGATTATATTTTCTGTGGACCCTCTGCCTTTGAAGCCCGAAACGAGGCCCAAATTGAAACAAGTTTCTCTATGTTTTCATGCGTGCACTCATTTCTTGGATGTGATTTTAAACATAGACTACTTTCTCTTATATTACATAGAATCTAAGTCGAGAAATCTACAATCATGACGCTGAAGGGAGATGCTTGGCAGAGTCCCAGGCCACATTCCTAGACCAAAGGCTCCAAGGTGTTCTCTCTTATGCAACATGGGGAAAGTACACCCAGCACGAAATGTTGGCTGATGATGTGTCTGAAGGCACAGACGATGTGCTTATCACATCAAAACATAAAGCCAACAGGCACCGCCGACACTCTGCTGCTAGAAAGAAGTTGGATCATATATATTTATTTAATGTAAAATAGTGTAATTAACTTCTGTGTGTGGGTGTTGTGTGCATGTGGATTATATGTTTATGTGTGTTTGTGTGTGGACGCATGTGCACATGTTAGTGTGTGGAGGACTAGAGGAAAACTTTAGGCGTCATTCCTTAGTGATGTCATCTGCCTTGTTATTAGATACGGGGTGTCTCCTTCATTTGGAGCACACCACGTACACTAGGCTTGCTGGCCACTGAACTCCAGCCATCTCTCTGTCTCCCCTGCCCCAGTGCTGGGATTACAAGTAGATGCTGTTGCACTTCTTGTATGGGGTCTGGGGACAGAACTTTAGCCCTTGTGATTTTGAGGAAAGTACTTTACGACTGAGGTATATCATCTCAGTCCTGTTTGATTATTTAAAAGCTCAGCAGGACAGAATAGGAAGCTATGGGTATGAACTTAGAGAATGTTTTGTCAGCAGATGTTAGGAAGGGGAAACTTGGGAGTCAATGTAAGCCTGTGGTATAACCCAAAGCTGCTCTAGAGCTACTGCAGCTTGGGGGATTGCTAGCTAGTAGACGTATAATGCACGAATGAAGAAACCAATAATTTGTTGACTTAATTTTGAACTCAGGAGGTGATTTTGCTCAAATATCTATGAAATTAATATATACATTGTGTTCCTGGGTGCAGATGCCTTTATGACTATATCTGTATATCTGGCATCACCAACTTAGAAATATTTAGCTTCCAAACCTGCAAGGAAGCAGATATTCACACAATTAATTTGTGAATCCCAAAAAGAAGAAGGAAGGAGTGGGGGAAGCACCCATCTGATTAGTAAAATACAAATGGTCTGGCCTTCTATGCACTACCAGACCTATGGTCTAGTGTCTATTGGTTATTCCTTAGTTTAGTCTTTGAAACAAAAACAAAAAGACAAACATGAGTCTATTAGCCTCTAAATTCACACTGTAAAGTCTAAAAAGCACTATGCTATACCATATAGCAAAATTTCCCTAATAAGATCATACACAGAGCCCCAATACATAAAAGAAAAACAAGCAATTCTGGTCTAGTTGGACAACAAGCATGTGGCATGTTGTCTCTGCCCCTCAACCTCCACGGTCCTCCTGCTAGAGATCCCATGACGCTCTGTTTCATAAAACTCTCTTGGAAAGCAAAGTGCTCTCAATCACAGGTCAGTAGGTCAGTAGGTAAAGGGCCGTAGCAGGGTAGTCCTGGAATCTTAAACTTTTTACTTTTTGGTGTCAGTCTCCCAACATGTTTTTGTATCAATTTCTTGTGTTGAGAGTTCCATCTGCCTCCTCATTCAGAGCATGCAGAAAGCAGTAAGCTGAAAGGTAGATTTCCTTTAAAAATTGTTCAAAGCTTCCCATTATAGAATTTTGGAAATCATTGTTTATAGTGGAAGAAAAGCTATAATTAGCGCTAATATTTATTTCAAAAATGTTCTTTCTGCATTTACTGAATATTTAATGTTTCATCCTTACTTTTTTCTACAAAAGACTAAACTCAGAGTCTTGAACAGGATAAGCAAATGTTGCCATTGGGTTACACAGCAGGCCTACCTCATTCTTCAGTGTCTTCATGGTCCTAGCAATGCTTTCCTTGATTACTCCACACGCTCTGGTTGTTATGTGTGTGTGTGTGTGTGTGTGTATGTATGTATGTATGTATGTATGTATGTATGTATGTATGTATGTATGCATTCGCTTTACAAGCCATTATCAGCTCCTTTTCTCCCAGTACTTCCTTAAACAGATCCTTCTCCACTTCTCCACTCCTGTCTTCCCTCTCCTCTGAGAACGGAGAACCCCACTCTGGTTATCACACACCCATCCTCACCCCCTCCACCTCTGGTTGTTCTTTATAATCAATATTTTATAAAACCTAAGAGTTCCCACATTACTTATAACCTCACATACCCATCACTATACCCCAAAACACACATGGGCACGTGTGCGYGCGCRCRCACACACACACACACACACACACACACACAAAACTTACTATGTTACTCTATTGTGTCACAGAGATTACCCTAGTTAAACTCAATGATCACAAAGCAAACCAAAACTCGTGAATCTAGAAAGGAACAGGTATTCTAAGGGAGTTTTTAAATGCATTTTACCTTACTTTTTGGTAAATTTAAAAAAAAATGAATATAGGATTTGGGGCATGTATTTTATAAAGCTGGGGGCTAGGGTGAGTGAAATATTGAATATATAAGTGAAATGGAACATAAAGAACACTGATTCCCCAACCTGGTGACCATCAGAAATGCCAGAATATAAAGGTAAAGTCTTAGAATGCAGGACCTGGAGAGCCTGGGACTGTGCTGTGCTTAGCAATTTGCACAACTGTCTCAACCATACAGAAACACTTGAAACACTTGAGATCCTCCTAAACTAGAATAAACCTAATAGCCTGTGATTTACAGGGACTTATCATTTACTTCATTGCCCAAATACCTAGATTAGAACACGACTAGAAAAGATTTGCAGCTTTCCGAATAATCAGACATTCAGAGGCCCTGAATGGGAGGCCTTCTAAATATTGTTCTGATGTGGAAGGAATTTCTATCACAGACTTCCAAAGAAGAGCAAAAGACAAAAGCCTGTATTCTTGAGTCCACTGATGGAGTCGGCCTAACCTTTTCTGAGTCAGTGATCCAGGCTAGTGTCTTTCTCTGTGCCTCAACCTCTTGACAGGGTAGTGGGGGGCATTACATGTGTTAATACATGTAAAGTTTAGACCGGCACTTGACATTGCCACTGTGCTGCATTCTTAGCACTTCCCAGCTCTAGAAGCAGAGGTCTTGTCAAAGCAGCAAAATGTCTGCATGCTTCATGCCTGAATGAGCTTTACTTTGTAGCTCAAGTGACAAGATCAGAAAATCTACTCTGCCATAATACTCTGGGTCTAATTTGTTTGTTTATTACTCTCTTCACATACAATTATACCAGTTCTTCAAGACCCAGCAGGAATTCTGTTTCCACTAAAAAGACTCTTGTCCATGATAAATCTGCCTTGAATGAGTTGTTTTCTGCATCTCAGAGCACTGTGATTAATTGTATGACCATTAAATCATTGTGTATCGTGTCTGTGTCAGATTAGATGTTAGAAGCTTTGGAGGCAATGCCTAGTCTGAAAACATGATTTAGAACATCTTAATGCATTCCATTTTCTTCATATCACAGAAATATTTCTGAAATAGAATTTGCATGAGGTAGCCTAATACAAGTATCTCTGCTGGGTATAATGATTAAATTTGATCCAACATACGTCTAACTTGCTCACTGATCTTAAGAAACTTGTGTAAGTTCTTGAGGTCTACAAATATGTTGAGTCACATGTGCTGGTCCCTCATTTCATTGGGAGGTCCACAAGCGTGTTGTATGAGCTAGCCAGCGTAGACACAGCTGGAAGCAGAGTTAGACCCTGCTGGAGCCAAAAACTAGGAACTTCACATGGGGCCCTCACTAATCAAAATAGAAGGGAAGGCTCTACTTGCTTTTACTGGGTTCCAAGAAGCTGGTTTCCTGTCCCAGCATCTGGATGTTGGTACAAAGTTCGAGCACTGTCAGTGGACCCCAGGTTACAGCACCAACATGTGGTTATTTCCAGCCTCTTTGGAATGTTTCACTCCAGGAAGGTGAGGAAAGCAATGCTTAGATTTTCGTGATTAGTTTAACATTGCGGGACAGCTTTGACCATCCGTTTAATGGTAAATCTGCTTTCCAGATGACTGTGCATATGGAGATGAGAAGGAGTTTTGGAGGAGAGGTGCTTTTTGAAAGAATGGTTTTTCATTCAGTCTCTAATTTGGGGTAAATGGTCCCCAGAGGACCATTTTTAGAAATGTTTGAAGTTTCCATCTGATTTCGAAAGTAAGTTGGAAGCCACCTGTGTGAAGCGGGCACTTGTTCCAACAACTATACTGTTCACAAAGTAAGGACCATTCTACTGGGTCCTTCAGTCAACAAAGATCTCATGGTTATATTCAAGTCTGGGTCCTTAGACTTCCTTCTATGCCTCCCTCGTTGCCCTGCTAGTCTTTACAGAGTTCAAGACACTGAGGATAGCCACATAAGGAGTCCTTTATCTAGATCTTCCTCTTGAAGCTTCTTCTTGTTTTCTGTTTGTGTTTATATTCTCTCTTTGGGAAATTTACTTTCTTACTATTTCAGTGACTTAAATACTCTTGGAAACAGCTGTGGTCCCCTCTTCTGTTTGTGTACGGCTTACCTCAGTCTTGTACCATGTGTCATAACAGTTGTTTGTAGTGTTGCCCTTTATAGGTCACAGATCTCTTGCCCTTATACCGATAATTTTTCAAAGGTGCACAAAATTCAGAAGGGTTAGTACTCTTACTCTCCGGGCAAAGCAGAGTCGAGGCACAGGTCCTTACATTTGTCTACCTATGGATTTGTTCAATTTGCCGCTTTAAAAAAAATAGTCAAATAGCTATTTAATGGGATTAACTTTATATGCAGTGGAAGAGGAAGGATCAGAACTCATGTTTCACATTCCTAGGTTCCAGCTATGACCTTCTACTAACTTCTTCCAGGGAAATGTACCAAAATATGAAATACAAAACTCAGACTGCTAGGTACAACACTACTACACCAGTGAGAATATTGATGTAAAAAAAAAAAACTGAAACCCCTAAGTTTAGTATTTTGACTTTCACATTTAGTGAATTAATTGGTTACTTAGTTAATTTTTTGAGTCTAAGCTCTGTGTAGCTTAGGCTGGTCTTGAATAGAGTGTGTAGCTCAGGATGACCTTGAATTCTTGATCTTCCTGCCTCTACCCCACCCCCACATCCCCAAGTAGAGAGATTACCAGCATGTACACTCTTGGCCTGGAGTCCGTTTAAAATTTATACTTAATTTATTTACATAATTCAAATATGAAAATAGTGTAAAAAATCAGTTTATACTGAGAACTCTGCCTCAACCTGCACACAACACCTATAATGGCCATTAGTATAGAATTGTTTTGAAACTATTATTGTCTGCTTTATAGAAATATAAGCAAATACCACTGTGATTATATCCCTCCCCTCCGCCCCAGTTTCTAAAGGAAAGGTGACACGCTGGTTTGCACCTTGGTTTTAGACACTTAGCACTGCATTCCAGAGACCTTTCCATTCCAGTGTATGGGGAAAGAGCATGTACTTCACAGCCGCCTGAAGTTGATATTAAGGAGTTATAATGGGCTTATTTTCTTATAGTTGAAAACTGGGCTTTTTTTCCTATTATATACCTTTTTGTAATTAATAACCACATATGTAGTATATATGTGCACACATACATGTGTGTGCATGCATATTTGTACCTGTGTACTTGTCTGCACATTTGTTCTTAGCGGTAGAACTGCTATATTGTAAGAAAGCTCACTGAGAAATTTGACAGTTATTCCCTAAAATTTCCTAAGCCAGGCTGCAACCATTTGTACTCCCACTAAGAGTATATGCGAACACCCCTCTGTCTGAGAAGTCTGTAGTGTGTAGCAATAAGATGAGAAACAGAGAGAAACTTCCAAGTGAGCACTGAGTCTTTTATTTTGTCCCTGAGTTTTCAGTGGGACTATGACACAGTGGAGATAATGTCTCACCCTGGACATGGGCTTATGCGAACTCTAGTGACACACATGGAATGGGCCCATGTCGTCACTTGCAGAATTCCCTGTAATGGAAAGCTGAGCATGCGTTCACTCGTCACCTAACTAGTGAGGTTGGCTCCAAAGGACTCAGCTGTTTATTGGAACAGGAAAGAAAACTTTTCCACCAGGATGTTCTATACCCCAGACTTTTAAGGTCCCCTCATTCTGTTACCAACCTCATTTCCAGGACAGACTTCAAGATATACATCTCAAGGCACAGAGATGTCCTGCTTAGAGCATTCATACCCATGGGGTGTTCTTTTGAGGAATGTTTTTGTGCTTCTCCCAAGGTTTATAATTAAATAATTAGTACCTTATATGTGACATATTAAAATTCCAGAGCGCAGTATAAACACTGAACCGGGCTGCACCGGCGGTATACTTCGGCTCAGCGTTGCCAGGCAGCTTCCTGCATTATGCAAGTAGGGAGCCATAGGAAAGCAGCATGATTTATGACCTAGATAACATCTCCATGTTGTGAATGGCGTGTATCCCAGGCCATCCTCTCATAACTCTTAGCATTCTCATTGGATTGATTCTTGGTCTCATTTTTCTCTGAGGATAACGTGCCTTATTTAGAAAAACAAAATCTGTCAGTCCTGCTGCCCTAGGAGAATGTGGCAAATGGACCGTAGCAGAGCGGTTATCTGATCCAAATAGGCATTCGCATATTTGTCTTCTTACTTGTTTGCTTGCTTGTGAGACAGAACCACAGTCTAGCTCTAGCTGGCCTGAAATGCACTATGTAGACCAAACTGACTTTGAACTTGTGGCAATCCTTCTGTCTCTGCCTCTGCCTCTTCACTTGCTTGGATTGCAGGTGAGGTACCATGCCTGGCCAAATAAGATTTCTAAAATAATACTTTGACAGGGATATGTCAAAGGGGAAATCGTTTTCTTCCCCTCCATGGAACAGTTCAACTTGGACAGTTGCAGTAATGAGTGTGTCTGGACTACACAGGAGTCCATCCTTTGGTGTATAAGTGGACTTTCAAATGCCAGCTGAGACGCAGGGACA
>BDUI01001432.1:129999-148776 GCA_002335545.1 Apodemus speciosus
GCTCCCAAAATGTGTGCAATGCTGCTGGCTCTGTGCTGAGCAACCCTGGGGCAGGGTCTCCTCTACTTAGAGCCAGCTGTTTTCAATACCTAGAAATGAGACAGCTGCCATCCCTTCAACTTTGTAACAGATCAGAGAGGCTTCCTGTGAGCTCCTGGGATGGGGTTCATGAGTGTTTTAGAACTACTTATAAACTCTGGAATGCTCGGTCCTCCCGAAGTCAGTGTTCTTCGAATTGGATTGGCACTGTGTCTGATAGGCAAGTACTCTACCACTTAGCAACACCTCCAGCCCTCCCAGATCAATGCTTTGTAGAATTATTTAGTACTTATGGTTGGTAGAGAAGACAAAGGGTAATGGTTCAAGCCCTGAWAGGTCTGCAATAGTCTTGGACACCACCACCTACTATCCCTCTCCTCACTCTTCTACATATGTCATACCTCTCTGGAAAGTTCTACCTGAGCTCATACTTAGCCTCAGAATGTTTCACATGGTTATGTTCTGTGTAATCACTGCCAATTGTCTAGAACTGACCCAAAAGGTGAACTTGGTTTGCTTTTCTGATTTCCCAGGTTTTTTGAGAACAGGTCCCTCAGGTGATGGAGGTTCTGAGATTGAGCAGTCATCAAGCCTGAAGGGGTGACACATGTTCTATAGATACTAACCTAAGAGTGACATCCATGGACTTCAAATAGAAGGCCCAGTGAGAAGCCAGTAAAGCATGGGTGTCCTAAGGGTTAGTTGAACACYGACGAGGAGAAGAATTTGGCAACAGACTCTAATAGTATATCCTTAAGTTGTGTGAAACACCATACTAACCACTTTCCATGCTCTGTAAAATACAACCAGATGGCGGTGTAATATTATAGACATGGAAACTGACAACACAGGAGCCTACATACGTTTTCTGAGTTACCAGCTAAATAATACAGTGATGTTTGAGCTAACATCCCTATTGTACCAAGGCTTCAATCTTAACTAAATTTATGGCTCTCAATGTTGACATGTACATATGAGTCACACAAAGAGGCTTTAAAGACTCTTATACCAACTTCAACCACAGGCGTGTTAAATTAGAAACATTTAATGGCTTACAGTGGAACCCAGGCAACTGTATTTTTCAAAAGTCTTCCCAGTGGTTGGCTCAGGGTAGAAGTGTTAACCAGGGTTCCACTTCCTCTGAGGCAGCTAATGACTAAGATCATGGGATTCTAATGATTGATAATTAGCCAAGCAGGACCCCAGTCCTAGAGTAAACTAACTGTAAGTACATGCATAACCACAGCAACAAGAAACAGCCATTATAGAAGAAGCTAAGCTCAACCTTTGGAGTCATTATAGGGCACAGGAGAGTCCAGGTTAACCCTGTATTATTGGGCCAAGGTCTGTCAACTCCTAAGGGAGCCCTGAATAGGAACAATATAGGCACAAAGGCTGCTGGAAGTCTGAGTCTGCAGATGAGTGTAGACTCACCTAGCAGTGTAGAGAATGGAGCTACAAGAGTTCCTCACAGGCAGGTCATCAGCTGCTCTCAGCCAGTAACACATCCCAGTGTCATCTCACTAATTCCTGGCTTACTCTGTTGGTCTCCAAAAGGCTTTAAAAGGTTCAACTTGAAGAACAAAAACAATCTATCATGACTATTTGGTGGATTTTCCTATTTTCAAAAGTGACCATTAAAATACTCTTTGTCTTTGTCTTCTGCCCCTTCAGATATTTTTGTCTGTCCCCCACCCCTACCATAAACTTCCAAACAGGCAGCAGTGATTGACACTTAGAAGAAAAAAAAAATCTCTGAATCCTATAACCCCTTCCTGGAGGGCTCCTTTTAGCAGCAATGCAGGACATGCCTGGCTTAGCCAGGCTAATCGAATTTGGCAGATGTACTGTGTCAGCAGCCACCAGGGTGCTAATGCCCCAGGTCAGCTGCTTGAGAGGGTAAGTGGGCAAATGCCTGGCTTCTTCTCCATGTTTTCAGAATAGGAATCTGAGTCTCAGTAATCATCTCAACTGTGGGACCGGAGGCTATTTTGGGCCATCTCTTATCCAATGGAAAGTTAGGGGCGGTGTCATTTGAAACTACCAAGGAGCATCTGATTTCACCCTTATCCGGGACATGTCCCCAGAGGAAATGGGAGCAATGTCAAGGAGATCAAAATGCAGGTGTCAGAATTTCCCTTTGTTTGTATTTCTGGCTTCTTTTTCATCTCTTCCTTCCATTTTCAGCTTTTCTTTCCACAACTTTGGCTAAGGCATTCACTACAGCTCACCTGGAGTACAGCAGTCTTCCAGTGGTCTCTTCACACACACACACACACACACACACACACACACACACACACACACACACACAAACACATACACATGCAGGTCTATGACTTCCCTCTTGTCTTTTAGGATTATCTCTCTGGAGGTTCATTGGGAATGAGTGTGAAAATGCATTGTATCAATCACACCATGCAAGTCACCACACCCACTTATACCCAACTGTACTCATTTGGAAAGAGACACGGGGATGCAGTCTTCCCTTGAGGGAATAAAGTCCACTGCTTTTGCAAAGGATAAAATAGAGCGAGAGGAACGTCTTAAGGCCACAGTGTTTTAAGGCATTGTGTGTGTGTGTGTGTGTGTGTGTGTGTGTGTGTGTGTGTGTGTGTGTAGCTTCAAATGAGTACCCATAAGCATTCATGGTGGCCTGGTGTTCTTGGAGATTGCATGTCAGAAACAAATGTAGAATGTAGCTCTAATTACGGTCATTTCTCATGGAACATGCGGAGAGGCTGTGAGTTGGAGGCAATTACTGGTATAACCAAGAGATAAATTCAGAGGACATATGCTCTCTAATATATCTTAGTGATAGATGGACAGATTATATAATCTTTCTCCATTTAACACGTGGAATGGCTCATCATTACTGACAGAGTACACATCAGTCATAGTGACATTTGAGACTTTTATGATGTAGCTTCAGGTTATTCTCCCCATCATAGACTCAGACAACTCATTACACACCTTACACTGCCCTCCCTTTCCACATCTTCCTTTTCAATATGTGGAATCTATTTAATCTATGCTTTTATTTCTTTATGCTTCCTTCCTGGATCATAAAAAGCCCTGGTCAACCATGTCTAACCATGGAAGCTTCCTCCAAGAGCGATGATTCTCCTTCCCCAAAAGCTGTCAACTGCCAATAGCTCCTCAGTTAGCTATAGGATCTGGAGATACTTCCCCGTCTATGCAGTAATTTTGGCTGGCTTTGTCTTATGCAGGTGACTATAGCTACTATGACTGAATGTCTATAATAGCTGGGGTGTATCTAGAAGACAGCACTCCTTCACAGGTCTTGCACTATCCTGCCTGTAATGTGGTAACCCCATGTGCATCTTCTTGTAGTGAATCTCAGTGATTGACTATTTTCCATTCTCACAAATCTATTCAAAAACGATTCACAACAATTCTTTGTTAACTACATGACGGGATTACTTTTCAAAGTGTTCAGAAGTTTTAGAATAGCTTGATAAGCTATTGGTTTTGGCCAGAAAAAAATCACTACACGCTCTTTTGACTCTTTTCCGACATACCTCTCAGCTCTGTGCTCTGCCTCCATTTGACAATAGAAGATGCTTCCAACTTCCAAACTCAGGCACAGCCCAAAGTATCTGATGCATCATTGTGAACTTATCAAACCAAATTTTCAATCAATCACATCTTTCTTCACAAAGGAATCTTCTCCCTCCACCCTCATTTTTTAACAATGTTGCTGCAGGCTACATAGAACCTTGAAGACCCCCCATCAGGCTTTTAAGATTTCTCCCTTGAAATAGTAACTACTTACTAGTAATTATTTCTTTGCTGGTCAGCACTCTTGTTTTTACCATATGCTTCTCTTAGGTACTAGATATTTCCATTCATCTGTTTGCCTATCACAGTCTATCTATCCACCTGTCGGAAAGCCCTCAACATGTGTGTTTTAAATTGAATGATCAGAGGATAATTGAATGAATACTACATTGTGAGTATATCTACCCCTAAATGGCTATAAAATAGCAGTACATCTCAGCAATAAGAAATATATTTAGAAGTCTAAATGAATAATTCTCTTCTCTGGCTATATGGGTATCTGAGTGTTTAAAAGAACACAAAAACATGATGTCTAGACCCTATTCCAAATCAAATGAACCAGAGCCCATGAATCAATATTATTTTGAAAGCTCTCAAGTAATTTTGCCAGACAAGCAAGATTAAAATACATAGGTTTTTGTTTTGTTTTGTTTTGTTTTGTTTCGTTTGAAATTTGCACTACTATTATTCTCTGAATCTAATCCATGACAGATGAGAAAGAGCAGGTAATAGGGAGAAGCCCTGTGGATGCCTTTTGGAATTTTTCTAATAATTTGCATCACGCTCTCACACAAATGTATATACATTTACACATAAACATCACACAGTCTGGCCACTGAGGTTTCAGATGTGTTTCCTCTCTATAACTGGGGAGAACAAGATTGTTCCAAAATGCAGTGCAAATAGGTGGCCTTGGATTTAGTAGGACTGGGTTTTGTCTCAACAGGATTTCAACTCTACATTCACTAGTTGGGGGCTCCGGTTTCACCAGAATAGTGATAGGACTTTGTGGGAATAAAACAATTAAGAACTTACTGATGCTGAATTCCATCTCGCACATCCCCACCCCTACTACACACCAACCTGAACAGAACTAAGCAGTTGGTTTCTTCTTGGTTTGGATACATTCCACTTGACGTTCTTCCAGGCATTGTGAAGTAGAATTCCATTCGGTATATGTGACTGTAAAGAGATGGATTCTTGAAATGGAGACTTTGGGAATTGAGGATAAACATGTGCATGGAGAAAACATGGTCCTAGGAATCAGTCRACAGGAATTCCTGACCTTGCTCTGACCCTCTCCAACCATGTAAACTGGGCAAGTCCCATCATTTCTTTCAGCCTTGGTTTCTGTAGTATATTTGTGCTGCTGTAACACAAGATTCAAGACCAAAATTTACAAACTACAGAAATTTATTTCCAACAGTGCTGGAGATAGGGAGATGTAAGATCAAGGCTCCAGTAGGTTCAGCTCACTGATGAGGGCTGTTCTCCAGATCTAAGACAGGGCATTAATGCTGTATCACCCACAAGTACGGCACATTGTATCTTCACATAACAAAGAGACAGAGGGTAAAAGGGGATCAAACTTGCCCTGCCACACCTCTTTATGGCAGCATTCATTAATTCAGAGCTCCCATGACTCCAACCCTCCCAAACATCCTGCCTTCCAAAGCTCAAATCTTAACACATTGATTTTGGGGAGACACATTCATGCCACAGCAAGAAAGTTGCTAGATTTCAACATCTTAAGGTCACCTTTGACATCTAAATACCTCATAGATTTGAGGTCTTGAACAAGTACATGAGAGTGATGTTGAAGATCTCTGAGACATTTCTTAGAAGCTAAGCTCTTCTCCAAAGCATGGATTACGTAAGCATTCAGATAATGCCTTAAAAATCTGGTTCTACATTCTTGAGAGCAATCCCATTCCCTCAGAGCTTCAGCATTCTCAATAATGAGATGAATGTTGCACTAAGTCATCTCTACCTCCTCTTTTAACCCTGCCAAATGGTTATTAGTAGCCTGGATGACTAAATGTGAACCCTACACATAAAGGAAAATTTAAAGTATGAAGAAGTCAGAACTAAAGAAAAGCAAACATCAGTGGCCTAGTAAAGACAAGTCAACCAATAAAGGAGAGAAGAGGAAACAGAAGAAGAATTCACAGGTAAAGTTCAAATTCTGAACCTATTTACCCAGTTAAAGAAAAAAAGTCTCTAATTATATTTTAGTTTAAATGTGTAAAGTGCATCACATTTCATAAAAATTGCTTGAACTCTTAAAATAAGCACAGTGTTTGCAAAATAATCCCCAATGGTGATTTTAAACAAATCGTTCTGAGTTTATTTGTTTTTGTTTGTTTGTTTGTTTTCTGTATACTGATGTGACTTTTGTCAAAAGAAAACCAAGCAGGTAAATATAATGATTATTTTACTGATCTGTACTGAAAAATAATCCACATATCTCAGTCTCAGATCTTAAGTTTTACTCTATTCCTTTTGTCATTTGATCATTTTATGAGCCATTCCGGGGACTTGACTTTTGGTATGTATATCCTGTCTGGTATTTAAGACCAATCTGATGTGTTCAGCTAGGGCTTCAGACCTCAGCAGACACTGCAGTCCTACATATGCCCCAGGGGCTCCAGCTACTGAACCAACCCCTATCTGCTTCTCATCAACATGTGGACTTTCATACTCCTACATAAATAAACCATTCAAGACTCAGAAGAATTTCCTTCTCTTTCTGGGGACATCTTTGATACCCTAATTGAGAAACAGTCTTCCATTTCTGACCCTCAGTTTACAATGATACCTACGCCATGGGACTAGGGTCTGACCCTATAAGATTACGTGTAAAATAACAGTTAGTATAGTCTTGACTGCAGGTCAGATACTATCAGAACCTGATACTTATTAAACTCCTGACATTCATTACAACTATTAGTAAGCTCCCAATTGATCCATAAGGAAACTGAACTATAAAGAACTTTAAAGTCTTGTTCAAGAGCCTGGATAGGAAGCTCGGCAATCAAGAGCACAGATAAGAAGCAGCTCGCAGTTGCCTGTGACTCTAGTTGCAGGAAATTTGATGATCTCTTCTGGCCTCTGCAGACATCTGTATGCACAAGATGCACATGTATGCACTCAGGCTTACACACAGACACATAAAATAAACTAATACATCTTTCTCTTTAAAAAGACATTTGCTAAACCTTATAGATAGAAAATATGCTGACTTCACAGCCACAGTTCTTGACCATTGTGCTATGCTGCCTCTGCTATACACATGTTAATTATTTGTACATGTGAATTAATTTCCGCCTAGAACTGGGCACACTGGTGTCAGGAAATAATCAGGAAATGAATACTGACTACAATGACATGATAATTTCATTTGAAGGGACCCACCTGCCCCAGTGAATCTTTGCTGCTTTCTAGACAGTGCATTTGTGCTGAACTATCAAGCCATAGTGGGTAGAAAGGCTTTTGCTAATGCCCTTCTGCTGGTTTATTTCTACAAGCTCCATCCATTCTCAAGGCCAAGATCTGCTGCATTGTCTCTTGGAAGAAAATATTTCATTTCAAAAATTGTTCTCTTTCCAAGGAAATGTCAACAGCACTGAAGACATCAAAATATTTCAGAGGGAAAGTTCTCATTAGGAAAAGATTACTGTTTTTCTGTGTGACCTTAGGCAAGCCACCTCATGTCCCTTAGACATCTCCTCATCCATAACATGACAGGGCTGAACATAATGATCTTTAAGCTCTAACAGTTCGTGATTCCATGTTGCTGTATGTTTTTTCTTCTTCTTTGATATCTCAAGATGTGCCTTGAGGCCCCACAGGATGCAGTAATATGATCTATATAGGATATAGTTGCCAAATGTAAAGAACAAAGCAGAAATAAAAGGATATTTGCTTAAACTATTCTTATTTACATCCGTACTCATGAATTTGCATGATGCTCATCGTGGGGTACCTACAAAGGGGTTTTCACAATTTTTCAAAGGCTTTACCACCATTATTAGGACATCTCCACAATATTTAAGTAAAAACTGCAACAAAAACGCTGAAAGACAGATACAAAGAAAAGCTAACTTTATCTGTATATCTAGCATTTGGTTGACATCCATCACCTTTTAGCTCTGTAAAGAAGCTTAAAAAACACACCCTAAGCTCAGAACTACTGCCACCTAAAAGGAAAGGAAGGTAAACACTTGCTACTACAAACTGAGAGAACGAAAATACTGAGCAAACAATGAGCTTTCTAAAACAACCTGAGAGCCAGACACAGGCCAAGAGTTCATTCCRGGACTTTCTGCCATAGTATTAGTCCCTCTCAAATGTGCAAGGCCTCCAAGTTTCTAGAACATTTAACGTGCATTATCTTTAATCTTTAGAACAGGGGTGCATTGCCATCAACACAAATGAGGAGACTGATGAAGAATTATAAAAGCAGTTGTTTTTATTTCAAGGAATTGGCTTAATACAGATGCAGTTTTCCAATCCAGCTTTGCTAACTCAGACCCTGCTTCTTGTCACTTTTTCAAAACTGTTTATCTGAGCTCAAGGTAAATCAGAGGAGTGCTGGATGCTTCTGTTAAAGTTGGGAGGTGTAAGAAGAGCAAAAATGCTTGGATGAGGTAGGGAAGCCCAAATACATACTCAAAACTGAAACACTGAAAATAGGATAGGCATCTTCATTCATTTCCAGCTCTAGATAAGGAAATTGAGGTGCAGCATATAGCATTCATTTTGATTAGAACGCTCATCTCTACGTAAATATTGGACCAGCCAGCTGCTCAAAGTCTCACATCTTCACTGTTCTACAAGACTAATAATAGCAGTATGCAATGGTATGATCTTGCTGCATATGTTAGGTAGACTCATTCCTTTATGTTTAAACCAGTATTTGGTACAAAGATCATACACAGTAAAGAATCAACAACTACCTGCTACACTTCAACACCTATCCTAAGTTTTCCTCCTTCTCTCCTCAAAGGTACAAGGGGCTATGAGTTGAAGAGAATCTAGTATGAGGTAAAACAGATTTTTGTGAACCTGTCCTGAACACACTGGGCTTCTCTGTAGAATTTCTAATGCATCCATCAGAATTGGTGGATCGGCAGAGCTGACTAGATGGGAGATGAACTCTGCCATGCCTAAACAGATGCAATAGCAGTAAGAGTCTCCCTACTGGGAAATTTGAGATTGGAACAAATACAACAAGTCTTACAAAATTCTGAAACTATTGAATTTAAACAGAACAATCGGGCAGGTGTGCGCCACTTTAAATAAGGGTGCAAAGAGAAGCTGTCTGCAGGTTRAAAGAAGGAAGGCAGTCTGAAAAGGAAAACAGAAACTAGTTTAAGATCTTGGTCTGTTCTRAAGATGTGGTTATATCCTTGTCCTTGGATTCTACTTCTGTTTCCTCCTGGTTGCTGAGGCTGTCCCAGGGACTTACTGCAACTGTGTCTGAGGGGTTATGTAAGTCTGTTCCTCTGCCCATATTTCTCCGGAGTTGAAACCTGGAGGCACAAGGCTTGCTTCTTTAGTAAAGAGAACACTGAAGCTGAATGGCAAGCACCCAAAGGAACACTTAGGCCATTCTGTACCTGAGGTGTGCTTGTGTGGTCAGCCTATGTCAGATGATCTGGGCTTTGGGGACACACAACTACACAAAGTGCTGTGTCCTAAGAGTCCAGGGATTCTAACTTGACTCTGAACAGCATTCACCCCTGAGACCTGTCACACTCAGTGCAGACATGATAGGAAAGGATGTGAGCATGGGAGTAAAGAGTCATCTGGGAGAAAGCTAGAGGGGAGAGCCACTGTCTTCCGGTCTGTATGTGGCAACAAAGTGTTCATCATCAGAGGAGTGACCCACCTCCAATTCAGCATTGTACCTCTCAGCCATGCTCCCCACTGCATTGTCTCTTTATCCTGCAGAGCAAGAAAAGAGGATACACAAGGGGAAAGACGTTCTGTGATAAGCACCAAACATCTACTCTACCCTCCATTGTGTGGAACCCATATGACCTTAATACCTCATGACAGTGGTTTCATCTAGAACACTGTAGTCCTAGCAAAAGTTGCCAAGGAGTGTTGGCAGAATGAGGAGGATGCTATATAGAAACCCAGAGGGCAAAATATCTGGGAACCATGGAGCAACCTCTGTGGGCCCTCAGAAATAACTGGGAAAGGGGAAAMTTTTAAAATAATAACAGAACTGCAAGAGCAATTAAAGGTGAGGAGGAAGTGAGAGCAGTAAAGCACAGGTTAGAAACGGCGGCGATAACTCAGGGGACATAAATATGCACTCAGGCAACCGCGGAGATTGGGACCAGATGACCTGAAAGAATTTAATGAAGCTGAAAATGCAGGCCAGTGATGTGAAGTGCAGATGGCTGCTGAATTACCGGACTGAGAGTCATCCAACCTCTCTCTCTCTTCCCTTCATGCAAATGGTAACCTTGGTGATATACAAAGAAGTTTCTCCTATTCTATTTGAATATCACTGCCTACATTCTGATTAGGGATTCAGAGATCAGAGTGGGTGCCAAAACATAGGGTAAAGAAACAAGGCTCTGGTTGGATTCTTCTGGTGTCACAAATGGTGACTGATATAATATTAACTATGAGGTATCTGACAGGTTATTAAGTGCCCTAAGGATACAGAAAAATGTGGGTATGAGCTACTTACAGATAGAAATGACAGGTCAGACCAGAGCATAGAAAAACAGAATTGGATTTTACGGTCCAACAACTTGGAACTAAAGAGACCCAGCCTCAATGTATGGTGCTACTTCTTACCAACCATGTATATATCATAATTTAATTCCCCTGACTTCCTGCTTTTCTTTCTGCAAAACTGGAATAATAATGTAAAACCATGATAGTTATAGTGTCCTTTACTTTTCCACTATAAACTAGGCTAGCCTGTAAGCCTTTGTCCTATTGTTCTTGTCCCGGGGGACTGGACAGTAGCTTAGGTGAGCATGGTATCACATGGCAGACCTTGGCTGTTCACAGGCTACCATCTGTCTCATCAGAAGATGATCTTTAAATTCAGTCCCTTTTAGCCTATGGAAAAACTGTCCAGGGCTTATCAAAAATTAATTTCAAAAGGAGCCAGAAATCTGGAGCTTCAGGGAAGTCTCATCTAAAATGTTGCAACTAATTTAAAAGTTTTTACAAATACTGTGATGTCTCCAAGGGAGAGTCTGTAATGGGAAGGAAGGCATGAGTGCAGGTGGTCAGGGCAGGAAGCAGAGAGATCATATCTCAGTTATGTATAGTAAACCAAGAGTGAACTGGAAGTGGGGCAGACTTGGAAGCTCTTCAGGCCTGTCCCCAGGGCTGTGCTTCCTGCCCAGTGCCACACAGACTTCATAACGTTTAGTAACGTCCACACACAGCACCACCAACAGGAGACAGGAGACCAAGTGTTCAAATCTGTGTACCTATCAAACCACCACAGTCCCTTAGAAGGCAAACCCCGAACGAGCTGCATTCGGTCCACAGATACTGGCTGTATTTTGAGGGAGGAGAAGATCACAAGAATCCAGCCTTAAAACATCTTTGCAAACTAGTTTAAACCTTTGATGCTTCAGTCGTTCTCAACCTGTGGGTCAAGACCCCTTTAAGGTCAAAGGACCCTTTTTAGATATCAGATATCCTGCATATCAGATATTTACATTACAATTCATAACAGTAGCAAAATTACAGTTTTAAAGTAGCAACGAAAATAATTTCATGATTAGGGGCCACCACAAGAGGAACTGTCTTAAAGGGTCGCAGCACCAGTATGTTGAGAGCCTCTGTAAGGCATCATTGACTTCCTTTACACAGAACTCTGCAATGAGGAAAGGGATGGTTTCTGCAACTGCTCTCTAAAGGGGCTCCAATGTACATTGGATCAAAGAGTCCCATGTCCCACCGGGAGTTCCCAGTGGTCCCATGGGACAACATCTACTTGTGTATTCCCAAACTAGAGCTCAGAATCTATAAAGTTAAGGCACCTCCCACCCTACCTTTGCACGAGATCTTATAGAAAAACAAGTGCTTGTTCTAACCTTCTGGTTCACTTCTTCAGGGCCCCTCGACTTCCATGACAACTGGATAATAGACTGATCTCTCATGCAAAGCTGAGGAATTTTTACTTACAATGCTTGTCAAGAGATTGATTCATTTTTGACATTATCTCTCAGGCTGTTCAAAAGAGAATAAAAAATTATCTTGGGAATCAGGGAAGGAGGAAATGTCACCAGAAACAGCTACATACAAATGCAGATGGAGGTCCCTTGGGAAACAGTGGTGGCAGAGGAAGTCAACACATTACAGTAAGGTAAAAGCCTCTATGGAGTAAGAGGCTATCAGACTCACAAAGATCGTGATGAAAGTTAAATGAACCCAGCTCAGTAAAGAGAAATCACTCCACTAGAGGTTTTATCTTCAATAATCAGACAATTGAATAAAAAATCATCTATGGTCACCTTCGTATAGAGAGAAGGACAAAGTCCACATTCGTTAAACACCCACTGTAGCCCACGAATGACTTCTTACGTATTTTCTCAGACGGTGGGGCATGGATAAGTTATTCAGTTTATCTATGTAAAATGAGAACCATACTTACTCTGTACAGTGGCTCTCCAAAATAAAAACAAGTGTGTGAAGGTCCCTAGAACTATACCTGACACCCTATCAACATAATGATTCTTACAATAGCTCTGGGATGTTATTTATATTGCATGATGTAAACTTCCGTGGAGAAAAGTTATACTGTGTGACTTTTCCTGGAGAGGCCTGAACAAATGTCTATTTATTCCCAAGTATTAATGACAGGTCAAAAGGAAATTATTTCATCCAAGTCTAGTTGGGTGATACAATTAGTTTAATTGGGGTTACATACAAGAGCATAGGCAATTTTCAGGCAGAAATGCCACCAAAGGGGAGTCTCCCCTTGCTCCAGCACTCCAGTGGCTGTTAATCACTTAGGTAACCTCAGAGAAGAAAGAGTCCTGCTGTGCCTACTAAGCTCTCAAGCTTCCACAAAAGAATGTTGATGGGCCCAGTCTTGTGAGGGTCTCATGATTATGGCTGTTTCTGTTCTCAAGGTGGCAACTGTTCTGTCATCCCCAGAGGAGAATTCCACAGCATGTTGCTTGTATAAATTGCTCAAATTCTTGCAGTTAGCAAAGTCAAAGAACTTAAGATTCACATTGGYTTTTTTTAAATGATATTTTTTTWAAAAAATCTTTTCTTTTCTGGATTAATGATATGAGCAAGCTAATGTAATAAAATTTTCTAACTATCTTTAACCAAAAATGATAAAGGCAGTGTTTATACCTGGCTAAACCCTGCTTCAGGCCTTGATTTGTGACCAGTGCTTTTGCCTCTACCACTGCAACAGCTACATGTGACATCCAGGGCTGGACTTGGCTTTTCTCAGTGTCCCCTTGTCCTGTATCTCGATTTTGAGATGCCCATCCCTGGTTAATCACACTGAAGAGCTGTCATTTAGCAAAAGGTAACGCCCTGAATGTGATTACACCTCTGCCATAGGTCCTCCCATCCGCAGCTTTCTTACTCCATGCTCAAGCTGCCCAGTTGCTATCTTTGTGTTGTTTGACCTGTTGTCTTCTCATCTCTGATTTGGCTTCTTTGCCTTGGTCCTAAGAATGCTGTTCAACAAGCTCAGCAGTGTTCTTTTCGCCCTTTGTATTTGGGACCCCCACCAGTCTGCCTGCTTTTGTTTGATCTTATTCCAATGAGATTGGCCTCAACTGAACAGTCGGCTCCTGGCTCCTAGTACTTACTGCAGGGGCAGATCCTCTGTAGAGTGATCAGAGCTGTTCCTGGGACTATACCAGAAGGGCAGAGAATGAGACCTACAGCATGGGCAAGGGACCTCAAGAATGTTTTCTCCTTGAAGAAGAACTGAGAGCTATTTCCAAGTTACCCGACACTCTGAGATCTAAACCACACATTGTCAATTTTAATAGCAGAATTCACTACTTATTAGTAGCTTCCTTTCAAAAATACAAGTAGACAAGATGAAACATAAATAGTGTTATGACAGCTTCAACCTTATTTCTAAAACATCACAGAGTGGCTTGTGTACAAACTTCAAAAAGGACAGAGTGATTATCCAATAAAGGATGTTTAGGGACTAAAAAGATGGCTCAGTTGGTGAAAAGCTTTATTTGCAAGCATGAGGACATGAGTTTGATTCCTAGATACCATGTGCAAAGAACCCACATAGAGTGGCACATTCTTCTTACCAGTACTGGAGAGGCAGCGGTAAGTGGATCCCTGGGTCTCAGTGGCCAGTTTGCCTAGCCACTTCATGAGTTACAGGCCAAYGAGACACTATATCTAAATACCAGCATGGTACCTTAGAGATACCATCCTCTGTCCTCCACATGCATGTGTAGCCCCCMCACACAAAGAGCTGCATGTACACATACACATCATAT
Organism: Apodemus speciosus; assembly: GCA_002335545.1. Taxonomy (NCBI): domain Eukaryota; kingdom Metazoa; phylum Chordata; class Mammalia; order Rodentia; family Muridae; genus Apodemus; species Apodemus speciosus. The sequence continues at coordinate 144,105 of BDUI01001432.1, forward strand.
TATACAAAAACATGTTTATTTGGTAAAAGTCTGCATCTTACTCAGGATAAGGTTAAAACAAACAAACAAACAAAAATCATCTGAAAATGATTGGAATCAGGGCAGTGGCTAGTGAACTGTCCACAAAGTGGCAGGCCAAGCCCTACATTAACCTCAGTGACTCTAGGCCTCAGTAAGTCAGAGTGATGCTTGGAGATCGCACCCTTTGTGAAAGACAAACCTGTAGACAAAAAGTACTGTAAATTATTTTTTAAAGGGTTGAGTCCTTTACCCAGCCTAAAGGCTTGGGAAGAATTCTTCAAAGGTTTGTCACTCAAAAGTGGCTACTGAAGGRTAGACGTGTAATAACTGTTGTAGTAGTTATTGAAGTCTTACTAAGTGTTGGGCAGTGCTATAATCCTGACAACTGTGAGACAATAATCAGCATGTGTGGTGGTTTAAATAAGAATGACCTCCGTAAGCTCATACTTTTTGACTCAGTTGGTAGAAGTGTTTGGAAAGAATTAGGAAGTATGACCTTGTTGGAGGAAGTGTGTCACTGGCTACATGTTTTGAGGTTAGAAAAGACTGTCTCTGGTAGCATGCCTTCTTTCAACCATCRTAACTTCAGGACCCAGAAGCCCAATGCTGCATTTTCTTTTATAAGTTGCCTTGGTCATGGTGTTGTAACACAGCAATAGAAAAGCAACTGATGAATCATGTGTGTCTCTTTAAAAATGTGGAAACTGGACACAGAATTATTTAAGCAATATGCCCAAAGTCAGTCAGATAGCAAGTAACAGAGACAGGACACATTGTCAGAAGCCTTGGCTTACAAATGAATCAGAAAAAAAATCAAAGGAAAAAGGACAAGATGAACAAAGGTGCAGAAGARTAAGCCAAGTCAGACATGAAGGTTATACAACAGCCACCATTGGAGCTATGTCATGTTTGGAGACCCCTTCTCAAGCTGTTGACCTGATGTTTCTCTTTAAGCAGTGGAGATAGCTTTGCCTGTGCATGGTAGCCTAGATATGCTGGCAATTAGCACATTAGAGCACTTGGGTGTGTTGATGGGAGTTGGAGCATGAACACCTCATCTCCCTTCCCCTTCAGGTTGAGGCATGCGTTTCCTAGCATTGCCCTTGGTGATTAAGCTCGTTGACAGCTGGCTTGGTAATATATCTTATATAGGCCACCACCTTGCACGGCATCACTTCCTTGTTCCATCCTGGCCTTGCACTTTCTATATTGAAACCTCTTAAATTTGMATGCTTGTTCCAGTGTCTGATCCTAGCAAGATGATAAGTAGGATGCTGAAAAGRCATATCAGGGTCAACGTAGCCTTAMGTTTGACATGCGYCCACAGACARACACTATTTACCAGCCTGGCACATGGCCCACTTATGGACTAAGAAACCATGTATAACTCTTAAGTGTGGTTATATTGAAGCCATTAAATAGACAAACAGAATTTAGGGGCACTAGATATAATCCTTAGCAAAACTTTCCCTTCCTTGTTTTTTTCTCAATGCAGTTAATTCCAAGTTCAAGTTATTTAATAAAAGGGAAAGTATTATTTTTTCCAAGATACTCTCCTGGATCTTCAAATTCTATCAGACTCTAAAGCCTCTGAATGTGTTCAATCCTTCAAACCTTCCCCACATGACCCCTCTATGACCTTCTACTGATGGTGTTTGAGAAATAAGGACCAGTTTAAAAGAAATGTTATTCCACTGARTATAACTACTGACTTCAACCACCAATGCCCGTGATTTTGCTTGACTCAGMCTTGATGCAACCTCGAGATCTAATTTATATCAAAATAATAACCAAGTAATTCTACCCTAGAAGCATTCCTCAGCTTCTTCACCATAAAACARCACTCAAACCTTCTCTGGCAAGGTGCTCCCTGCTGGGCTGAGGTGRAAGGGGAGGTCCTCACTTCCCAGCCTGGATGTTTTCCTCTACTTCCTCTTCCAAAGAAAAACCAAAACACAGTTGCTAATTGGACTTCTGTATCTATCAGGAAATTATGTTACAGGGGAGTCTAAGAAMAAAGAATCTGACCTGCTAGACCAGCCTCCCTTACCTTACTGCAGGAAGGTCCTTGGAGAGCATTTGTCTTTCCAATCTCTATTGTATAATGATCCAACCATTGTGATGTCCTTAGGTGATGTCCTTTAGGTGACAGTTGGATAGCTCAGGCTCCTGGTACCTCAGTTTACAAACAGCCCTACTCTCTGAGGCAGAYTGCAGAGAGGACTAGGGTAATTTCTGYATCATTTCCATGATCTTTATTAAATATGTACAAACTGGGACCTTGAGAAACTCATCTCTGGAATCCATTTGTCCTGAAAACCAGCATGTGTTAACCAACTCAAGGCCACTAAGGTTAAGAAATAGGAAACTTGCAGTTTAATGTTGAGAATTCTGCTGAATGTTTAAAATTTTGTTGTTGTTTAACGTTTACTCTCAAGGTGGAGAGTAAAGGGAGGCACAGTTGAGGCTATATGAGAAGTGCTTTAAAAGAATCTATCACCTATGTTGCGTTCTGTCTACACTTCACCCAATAGTTACCTAGCAATAGCCAGGTAGGCTTGGCTTGCTATAAAAGGGATTGCTCTCTCTCTCTCTCTCTCTCTCTCTCTCTCTCTCTCTCTCTCTTTCCCTCTCCCTCTCCCTCCCTCTCTCTCTCTTCCCCCTCTCCCTCCCTCCCTCCCTCTTCTCTCCTCTCTCTCTCCTGTCTCTCACTCTCTTTCCTCCTCCCTCTCTCTCTCACCTTTCTGTCCCCTTTCCCCTCCCCATCTCTCTCCACAAGATGCCAGCAACTCCTCTCCTCTCCACTCCCTTCCCCTCCCCCTTCTTTCCCCTCCCCTCCCCCTTCTCCTCTTGCCTTCCCTTTCCTTCCCCTCCTCTGTCCTTCTTTGTCCCCTTTCTCTGCTTCTATTCCCTTCTCAACAGCCCTTCACAAACCCCCAAATAAACTCTATTCTATACTCTTCCTGGCTAGTACTTGTTGGGAGGCATGTCTCAGTATGCGCCCACCGAGGTAACCCCTTGCACCACACCATCCTGTGCTCTACAAAACATATCCTTGGTTTCATTAAAAAACATTTCAATGTAGTTTTCAGTACTTAGCCACATCCTTCCCCCTAACCAGGTATTGAGGAAGGGAATGACCTCAGACTCTGAGACTTCATGGTTTAAGTTGACATAGTTCCTACAGATCTAATTGTTACTGTAGTACTTTATAATGATAAATATGACTCCTGGTCTCAAAATCTTCTTAAAATATATTTTTGTATTAATAATTTTGTATTAAATTATTAAAGATAATTTGAAATTATCTTTTTCATTCTTTTGACTATTTCCTTTATTCTTCCAGGTGTGTAGTATTAAAATATTGTCTTTATTGGCTGCTCTAATTACATTTTCCTTTAGTCAACTATTGTTATAATACAGATTTATCTTCCTAAAAAAATACACTCTCTTTTTTTCTCAGCTATAGTACTGATTATTAAAAATTCATCATCTGTTGCTGACAGGTATGGTGGCACATATTTGTAATCCTCTCTCTCTCTGGAGGCAGAGAAAGAAAGATCAGGAGTTCAAAGCCAGGCTGTGTTACACAATAAGGCTCCGTCTCAAGCAAACAAGTAAAAACAACAAATAGACAGACGAAATCACTCTGACCTGAGAGTGCATCTCAGTAGTAGAGCACGTCTTTTGCATGCACAAGGCCCTACGTTTGAGCTCCAACAGTGCAGTAAGTAAATATTAACTATGTTAGCAATCTATCTCACTTCTAGAAGGCAATGACAGAAAAATACACAAGGACAYTCATATGYATATGTGCACAATACAGCATTGCTTGTAAGGAYRAAACAACAGAAACACTATTCATCAAGGAAGCAATATGCGATGTCACTGAATAGAATAAGAATAATATATAATTCCACCCATGCTAAACTAAGTGGAAGAAAAAAATCAAGTTGCAAATATATTTGCATAGCATGATCCTCTTTTGCCTAAACTAGTAGCTTGTGTATAGATAGATATTTGGCATGGTAGGCACAAGAAAATAAGAGAAAGATAATTGTGAACCTGACAACAGTATGTGTTGGTATAGTTTCAGGATATTAACTTGCATTTATACTCTGCATTTTCCTTCTTCTTTCTATTGTAGACAGATGATCAGGCTTTATGTGGCCCCTCACCACAATGCAAAGGTTTGTCATGGGCCCAGAAGCCAAAGTTGTTGCTAAAACACTCTAAATATAGACTGAATTCCATAAAATCGACCCCCCTTGAAGGGATGGTATACAACATTCTGGAGATGCTGGCAAGAGGAAGCAGTGTGTGAAATGGAGCTACTGGGTTTTTTTGGGTTTTTTTTTGTTTGTTTCTTTGTTTGTCTTCTTTTTTTTATTCGATATATTCTTTATTTACATCTCATATGATTTCCCCTTTTCTGGCTCTCCCCTCCCCGAAAGTCCCATAAGCCCTTTTCCCTCCCCCTATTCCCCCATTCACCCCTTCCCACTTCTCTGTTCTAGTATTCCCCTACACTGCTTCACTGAGCCTTTCCAGAAACAGGGGCCACTCCTTCCTTCTTCTTGGACATCATTTGATATGTGGATTGTGTCTTGGGTATTCCAAGTTTCTAGGCTAATATCTGCTTATCAGTGAG
>BDUI01001433.1:115028-126633 GCA_002335545.1 Apodemus speciosus
AAAAAAAAAAAAAGAATAGAAACGAAAAGAAGTCCTTCACCGAGGGGTGGTCAGAGTCCTGTTCGCACAAGGCCGTGTTCGAATACATGATAAGGAGACTCAGATTCAAACCCTGATGCCTTCTGCTTGTTTTTCGTCACTTCTATATATCCAACGAGCTTTAACGCTTGGACCAGCTGGCCGGGCTGCTACCTCTGAGGGGGTGAATGCCGTCTTCTTTCTAAGGGGAGCTGACCCACGGATCTCCAACCCTTGTGTGAGTRGCAGGATGGGATGGGATGGTGAAAGCAGGCCACCCGCCCTTAACACTGTGGGTTAGGCTCACAGCCCTGAGGCCAGCACTTTCAAGGCTGGAGGCGGGAGGGCAAGGGCAAGGGGAGGAAGCCACCAGCTTTCTGGAGCCCCACTACAAGACATCTAAATGATGACAAAAGAGCCCTTGCACCTCTTTTCCCTGAGACTCTCACGGACATTACCTCTCCCCTGCTGTTTGCCCTTGTGCTGGTCATCCTAAGATCCCATCCCTACCTCCAGCCCTTGGGATCTCACACATCCCAGGATGGCCTTGGACTCAATATGTAGATGAGAGTGACCCTGAATTTCTGATCCTCATGTGTCTGCCTCCCTAGGGACAGAGTCACGGGCACATAGTACCACATCTAGTTTTTATGGGGCTGGAATTACACCCAGAGCTTTGTGCATATTAGGCAAGTAGCAACTGAATTACACGCACAGGCTCACTTTCATGTGTGCACATGTGTTTGTATGTGAGGGTGAGTGTGAATGTGTGCATGTGTACGTAGGCATGCATACATGTGCATGTGTGTCCTCCTAGGCATGCAAGGATGTGCGCATGCTTGTGGAAGCCAGAGGTCATCCTCTGATGTAACCTCTCAGATGTCATCTACTCCGTTTTTAAGACAAGTTCTCTCACAGACCTGACACTCAACCAGTAGACAAGGCTGGCCCACCGATGAGCCCCGGATCTACCTGCTTGTCTCCATCTTCCCAGCACTGGGATTACAAGCATGTACTGTCACATCTGCCACTTTATATCAATTCTGGGGCTCAAATTCAGGTCTTCATGTTTATGTGACAAGGCACTTTACCAACTGAGCTCTCTCCCAATCCTCCTACCCCAACTGTTTGAAGTAGCTTCATTAAAAAGCTCTGGTTCTAAAATTTGCTCTGTAGACCAGGCTAGCCTAGAACTTTTTTTTAAATTATTTATTATTTTATGTATATGAGTACACTGTAGCTGTCTTCAGACACACCAGAAGAGGGCATCAGATCTCATTTCAGATGGTTGTGAGCCACCATGTGGTTGCTGGGAATTGAACTCAGGACCTCTGGAAGAGCAGATGTGTTCTAAACGGCTGAGCCATCTCTCCAGGCCTAGTGTAGAACTTTTGGTGATCCTCCTGCCTCTACTCCCAGAGTACTGGGATTTTAGATCTGGCACCATACTCAACCTCTCTGTCTCTGTCTCTCTGTCTCTCTGTCTCTCTCTATTCCCCCCCCCCCCCCCGTGTATTGTGGATAAAATACAACTATACCATCAGACGTACCAAACATATTATCACTAAGTACTAGTCTCAGCACAACCACACCTTTACTCTTCATTTGGAGAAAGAATCTTGCTGAGTTGTCCAGGCTGGCCTTGAACTTGAGACACTCTTGCCTCAGCTTCAAGAGTATCTAGAATTACCACACACACCTCTCTGTCTTACATAGCATCACTCGACTGGGTCTTGTGCCTTGTTTAGGTCTTTTTTTTCTTTCTTTTTTTCCTTTCTTTTCTTTTCTTTTCTTTTTTTTTTTTTTTATCTGAGACGCTCTTGCTGTGTAGCCCTGCTAGACTTAAACTTGAAATCCTTCTTTCTCTCTTTCAAGGGCACCATCATATCCAGCACAGCATGGCCATCTTGACAATGAAATTGTACATTAGTTACCCCAAACTCTGAGAGATGGAATTCTCTAGTCCACACCAATCAGAGGTGAAGAGAGCAGCTCATAAAATTAGTAGTAACACCAGCCTCTGACCACCACCTCTGAGAGCTTGTGGATACTGGCAGGAATAATAATAACACATCCGTCTGTCCATCTGCCAGTCCATCTCCCTTTTCTCCCTGCCACACATACACACATAAGACCCTGAAGGCAGGAGAGTCTGTCCATATTCAGGGATCAAACAGAAACCCTTGGGAAGCTCTATGCTGGCTCCAAGTGTGTTTGGTTGGTTGATTGGGTTTGTTTGTTTGTTTGTTTGTTTGTTTGTTTTAGAGACAGGAGTTCTCTGTGTAGCCCTGGCTGTCCTGGAACTCATTCTGTAGGCCAGGCTGGCCTTGAACTCAAGAGATTCACCTACCTCTGCCTTCCWAGTGCTGGGGTTAAAGACCTAGGGCACCACCGCCTGGCTCCACGTCTTTCTTACCAAGTGTCCTACAAGACTGCACCAGGATAGCAGTAATCTACTTCACAGCAAAGTTATCAAAACTGGTAAGTCATTTTTACACTAATTAAAAATAAGCCATAGTCAATTCTAGATGGTCTCATAATAACTTTTCTTCCAATTTGCTTTCATTGATGGGAAACAAAGTGTTGGAAATCAGCCAGGAGGTTGAGACTGTGCACATGTGAGGGAGGGTTGGTCAGCGGGCATGTGCTGCCCACACAAACATCAGCCTGTGTCCTGAGGTAAAGGCTGAGAACCCAGTTGTTCTCTCAGGTTGTTAAGAGAGGGCTGGAAGACCCATTAACACAAGGCTTTGGAAAGCAGCTTGGAAAATCTGACATGTTGTCAGTTTCCTCTGCGGAGAAACTTACAAACATCTTCGCAATGGCTCCCTCCAGTTTCTCGAGTTAGGTGCTAGCCCCGATATCCGAGATTTTAATGCAGACCCAGGGTGGGACGGCTCAGGGTTCTGGGAGGATGTCCAGGGAAGAGGGGCAGTCTGGGGATAGGAACCATAAGATTGCAGCAAGGATCTCATTTTGCTTATTGCGTATGTCAACTGAGTTATATCCACAGACCCATTTTGTGTGTGTTTATGTGTGTGTGTGTGTGTGTGTGTGTTTTCTTATTACTGGTGTTGCTGTATGTGTGCACAAAGCCCTACCTATTCTTCCCTTGGCAACTAATCCCTAAGACACTTGGGCCAACCAGCATGTTGCAGGAGCCATTCTAATAAGTGAGTGGTATGGAAGACTTCGAGGCTTCTTGGCTGGTAGGGCTGTGACCTTTCTCTGGGACTGTAAAAGAGCACAGGACACTTGGTGGGAATGGAATCTGAACTGGAGACCAGAGAGCAGACTCTCTTTGGATGGTTTAGAACGAGCACTGAAACATTTGAAACTCCACACCAAAGCTTGTTCTATTTTCTAGGCTATCTATACTCTGAGGCTCTCTCACCAACCTTGGTGCAGGGTCTCAGAGTGAAACCTGAGGTCTGCCTCGTCCCTCCACACAGCAGGAGTTCTCTGGGGAACCGCTTGAGGATCCCTTTGCCCAGTTTCCAGCTGTGTGAGCTCTCCCGCAGCCATGCAGGGCTCCAGATTGCAGCCTTCTGCCAGGTAGCCCTGGAGTCCACTGTCTCTCTTTTTATTTGTGTCTCCTGCTGCCTGTCATGTGAGAGGTCTAATGAATGCCCGGGGCTCCTCAGGGGTTGGAGAGGGCAGAGCTGCAGGATGACCTAAAGTGGGAGAGGAAGGCAGATTTGTAAATAAACAAGGGCAGAGTTGGAGACCCAGGGCCTCTGTGGCTTCTGCTAAGGGAAGCCCCTGAGGCCTCTCTGAAGCAGCCGGGGGGTCAGTTATTGTTTTTGGATCTCACTGAGATGAACTCCAGATGATTTTCCAAGGGCTGATTTCACAGCACATTTGCTCCATCTGAGCAATCACTCTCTGCAACAGTTGGATTTCCATTCGGCATTTACCTCGTGTGCCCGGGAATCAGAACTGTCTGCCTCCTTGGGGTCAGATCTTTCTATTTTCTTTGGGGCTCGGCCAGACCCTTTCCGTCAGCCCTGGTTTCATCTAGCCATTTCTATTTGTGTACAGGCAAGACTAGACCAGGTTCACACAGCTTTCCAGAGCTAGTGACTATGACACTCCTTGTGGGGACAGCAGTGACACCATACTCTTTCAGAGACACAGATATTCAGCTAAATACAAGGGAGCATAACAAAAGCCACAGTGATCCCTAATTTGAGAAACACTGGTTTATTGTTTTTGTTATAGCAAAGGAGAAACCCAGAAGTGGGAGAGGAGTGGAGAATCATGGGAAATAGAGATGGGGGGGGGGGTCCGAGAATGCTGTTGAGCTGTTTCAGAGACAGAGTGTATATGTCAAAGACTCACTAGAACTTGCAATGAGAAGCGGGTCATCGTTGAACATACGGCTCTTGTGGTGTTTATTGTATACATTTCCTACTGTCTATACGTCTTGCAGTGGTTTGAATGAGAATGGTCCCCATGCACTCATATGTTGAGAGCTTCGTCATCAGGAAGTGGAACTACTTGGGAGGACTTAGGAGGCGTGGCCTTGGAGGAAATGTGTCACTGAGGGTGGGCCTTGAGCTTTCAAAAAGTCCATTCCAAGCTCAGAGTCTCTCTCTTCCAGTTGTTTGTGGATCCAGATATAGAACTCTCAGCTTCTCCTCTAGCACCATGTCCATCTGCACGTGCTGTACTTCTTACCACCATGAAAATGGACTAAACCTCTAAGCCTCAATCAAATGCTTTGCTTTATAAGAGTTGCCTTGGTTACGGTATCTCTTCACAACAACAGAACAGTGATCAAGAAACATCTGTAGGACAAAACTAACTGGATGTTGCCTTGAAAGCTTTTTATTTATTTTATTTTATTTTATTTTATTTTATTTTATTTTATTTTATTTTATTTTATTTATTTTTTTAACTCCAGGAATGAAGCTTGTGCCTGGCTTTCCTGCAAGTCACATTTAAACTCCAACCTGTGTGTTTACCACCAGCAGCAACTGCACTAGTCTCCCTGGAAATGGACCAGGCATGCCCTTTGTTCTCAAGTGTTACAACCCCAGAAAGTGTTCTCTTCACCAGGTCTGCTCCACTGGCAGCTGAGCCCCATTATTGCCCCACAGCATGCCCTCCTCCCCCAGTCAGCCCCTCCCCCTTTCTCTACCTGCTTTGCCCTCTCTCTCACTCATCTTTCCATGCTCACAGAGGTGAGTGACCTCTGGCTCCGGTTCCTTGGAGGCTCGTCACCCGTTGGCACAGGGAGAGGGGTGTGGAGGGTGCATGTCATTTCCTAACTGGCTGAGCACATTATTGTGTCTGGCGGCAGCCCCATTCCTCCTGTTTCCTCCACATGTACCCCTCCATCCTCCCATGGCACCCCCTCTTTACTTCTCCAGTGATACTTAGCACTGAGGCTACCCAAGTTGGCCATCCTCCATTGACAAAGATGAATCTAGATTCTGGAACCAGGCCTGGTTCTGCTGCGTCTTACCCTGTGCATCCCAAACATGCTTTTAACTTCTCTGAGCCTTGACATCCCAGCTGTGAAAAATGACTCTGAAATTGCATATGAAAAAGAAAACAACCACCACTACCACCACCACAACAAAATCAACCAACCAAAATCCCAAGTGTTTCATTGGTCCTGACATTTCAGCAAAGCAGGCAGAGAGGGTCCTCCTCCAAGCAGGTTGATTGGCTTGTTGGATTTATAGTTAGTAAAGATCAAAGGAAATTCTCCAAAACTTTTCTTCTTAGACGCTTAGGGTTTCATCAAAAATAATAAAATAAAATAAAAATACACACACAAACTGGATTCTGGGAAGAAAAGAGAAGAAAGTTAAAGCCTGCTGGGCCATTGGGGATGGAGCATGAATGTCATTCTATTTGATATAGCTGTATCCCTGGACTCCCTGATCAGCGTTAATTATTCAAAAGCTGAGTGGTTGATTCCTGGGGTGGTGCCCCTGGCTATGGTGGGAGGGTCTCTGAGCTTCATTATGGCCTTCAGACCTGCTCTTTCCTGGTACCATCCTTTGTCTTCGATGTTCTGCCCAGGCCTCCATGGTGACTTGCACTGGCCTTCCTTCAGTCTCCCTCGATCTCTTCTTGACGCTGTGCTCAAAGCTCACTGGAGACTCCCAAGGAGACATTATAGGTGTCTGAGGACAAGGCTGGCTGATCCACATCCCTGTAGTCCTTGCCCAGGACACTCACTGCCTTGAGATCCTTGGATGGAAAAAAGAACCCAAAGGGCTGGAAAAAGATTATTGATTGGAATAGAATTTTTCTACTGCTGTGACCTCTGCTGTGTTCTAGTGTTACTTCCAAGCAGCAAGAATCCAGTTCAAAATAGAATCCTAGGCTGTTGTCTTCCCAGGAAGAAATAGCTGCTTTAATTTGTTTGACACATAATTATTGTATATTATATGGGGTGATAATTCAATACAATAATACAATGAATAATGACCAAATCATTATAGTAAGTGTATTTATATCATGCCAAATATTTTTTATTTCTTTGTGGTAAGAACATTCAAAATCATCTAGTCTAGTTACTTTGAAAATACTAAATTAATGTTAATTATAACATTAATATTCAATACTGTGCTACTGAACTCTGGACTTTGTCCTCCCATTTGCCTACAATTGTGTATTCATTAAGCAAAAAAGGGAACACACTGTTGGGTTATGGCCCAAAGCCAGTGAAGGAACCGAGAAGGGGCTATGAAATATAAAATGTTAAGTTCTTACATGTAATCAGTATCCACCCTTTCTAAAAATTATTTTTAACTAACATAGAAAGAAATGAGCTTCATTATGGAATTTCCTCATGCCCTGTCTTTGGTTTCTGTAGCTCATTCTCCCCCCTTCCCTTCCCCTTGATCACTTCTGTGCCCAATCGTTCTCATTTCACCTTCATGGCTAATGGAATCTACAACCCTCTTCCCCTCACTTTAAACTTCTTCTCATGGTCCCTTTCTGGTTTTACATCCTATGCCCACACTCACACATATGCACATATATAAAAACCTAGAATCTGCATTATGAGAGAGAACATGTGCTATTTGTACTGCTGAGCCTGGATTATTGAACAGGGTCTGACTTCATAAAGTTTCATTACCAGACACCAAGGCAAATGAGCAGAAACCTAAGAACTAATTGCTATTAAACTTTCGAAAGTGTTATTTTATATTTTGAAATAGAATGCAATATAAATATGTTGAATTGTTAGAGAATACATGCACAAAACAAGAGATTATTGTACATAGTAAAACTATTATACTATAAAATTATATATATTTTTATAATTTTTAATGTTTTTAATAAAAATAGAATTATATCCCTTTACCTTCTCCCTTTCCTCTCTCCTTTCCAGTCCTTCCCATGTCCCCCACTCTCAAGTCGATAGCTTCTTTTATTATTATATACATATATGTATGTATGTATGTATATGCTATGCACATATACATAAATACCAGTGGCTGAGTCTGATTATGTTTTTGTGTGTATATAGTTTCAGGGCTGGTCCTTCTGCAGTGGACAATCAATAGTGGGCTCATCCCTGGAAGATTCTAATTTCCTTTCTCCTGGTAGTCATCATTAGTTGCCTGTAGTTCTTTATCTATGGATGGGGCATCTTCCACATCAATGTCCATTGATACTGCTGTTGTCCTGGTGTGGTTTATGTAGCCATTTCTAGGAAAGAATATTTTACCCAAGACTTTCTGGTATTCTGGCTGTTATAGTCTCTCCATCTCATCGGCAATAATCTCCCTGAGTCACAGATGCAGGAGCTGTGATGTGGATTTATCAGTTGTGTCTGGGCTCCCCACTATCCATCAATCTCTGTCCGTATTGCGTCCATTATCTTCAGGTATTCTATAAAGAGAAGCTTTTGGATGAGGGGTGGCAGCTACACTAACTGTGGGCATGAGGATAAGATTTAGAATGTAGTAAGGAATCATGCTGGCCTAGTGGGGGTAGTAGATTCTTTTCTAAAGTCCATGACGTCACTAGCCCCCGGAAGCTCTGACTAGAGTTCCAGTAACAGACACAACTTTCCTCCTGTAGAGTGGGCCTGAAGTCCAATTAGATAGCTGTCGCCTACCATCGACACACGAATGCCACTCACCGCACCTTTAAAGACACCTTGTTGTGCTGGTCACTGTGTGGTGTATGGGCGTTGCACTTTGCTAGGACTGTTTAATTGCTTCTCATCCTCCCGTGTATTCATAGTATATTCTGGTACCATGAAAGATTGACAATAGGAAATACGCTTTCAGGTCAGATCTAGTTCAAATCATCCTCTTGTGTCCTAAGTATGTAGTGTCTTTGGCAATAGGAACACACCCCCAATCCCTGCGAAGCAACTGAGGGCCACACTGATAATTTCTATGTTCTGGGAGTCACTTGGACTACCCTGACCAACCATTAGAAAGGAGGTTTCTGGTGCCTGGTACTGGGGTTTGATAGTCTTTGTTTCTTGTAGGGAGCATTGCTAGTCCAAGTGGCTTAATTTCAAGATGTGTATATGTGTGTGTGTGTGTGTGTGTATGTGTGTGTGTGTGTGTGTGTGTGTGTATGTATGTACACACACACTTACATGTATTGTATATAATTAATTTTAGGTAAATTAAATATAAAATAATGTGACTCCTTGAAGCTTTATCAAAGTCTTGCTGTTTTTTGTCTGTCTTCCCTCCTCGGTTTGTACTGACCTCCCTCCTCCCTCCCTCTCTCATCCCTCCTCCTTCCCTCCTCCTTCTCTCCTCCCTCCCTTTTCCCTTCCTCCTCCTCAAGCATAACATAAATAAACTGACCACACTGAAAAAAGAAAAAGTTTGAGAGAACCATCAGAAAAGGGATCTGCAAATAATCTCTCTCAGAGCCTTCTCTTCCCCCCCCCCCCAAAACAGCCTGAGGATTGGTGCCTGGGGTCAAAGGCCTCTTCAGCCATAGAAGCAAAGCTCCAAGCGAGAGTATCCACACAGGTTGTCACCTCACACATGTAGTGGCACCTCTTGTGGCCAGGGAACGGGCTGGAATGGCTCCGAGCTCCTGGGAGTGTCGTGTTATCTCAGTGCGTTGGTGAGCGGGCAGGGGCCCAGGGACCCAGAGCTGACCCCAGTTGTGTGAAGAGTCAATGTTTGTGGTGGGAGCTGAGCATCAACCCAGAGGCCAAGAGTGTTTTTTACACACCACATGGAATGACAGTGTTTGCACTCAGGATTTTTCCCCAAAGTTATAAGATGTAGTTTTATAAGTAGGGTTATTACAGAAGAGTTGGGAGAAAAGTCTCTTCGAAGTGGAATCTCATATAACCCAAACTGACCTCAGACCTGCTTTGTAGCTGAGATTTGCCTTGAACTTGTGATCTTCTGCATTCTATTTCCTCAGTGCTGGGATTACGGGCATGCACCAGCATGCCTGGTTTATGCAGTGCAGGGCACTCGAGCCCAGGACTTGTGCGTGGTAGGTAAGCACTCTACCATCTGGTTCGTATCTCTAGTCAAGAGCTGGAAATCTCCTCTTTTAAAATAGGATTGTTTTTAACTTTTGTATTTATTTTATTTTATGTATATTAAAAATGATTTTTGCCTGCATGTATGTATGTGCACCATGTGTATGCCTGATGCTTGTGGAGGTCAGAAGAGGGTGCTTGCTGGATCCCTTGAGGCTGGAGTCACAGATGGCTATGAGATGTGTGGGTGCTGGGAATGGAACCCTGGTCTGTAAGAGAAGCATGTCAGAGAGGAAGCCATCTTTCCAGTACACAGATATTCCATGTCTGTCTGTCTGTCTGTCTGTCTGTCTGTCTGTCTGTCTGTCTGTCTGTCTGTCTGTTTGCGTGCATGCACATATCAGGGCACATACATACAAGTCAGGCACCCATTTGTGGAAGTCAGTTCTCTCCTTTCACCATGTAGCTTCCAGGGATTGAACTCAGGTTGTCAGACTTAGTGACTGTTTCAGTGACTTGACTGCTTTTAGGTGGTCTTGACAGAAGCTAGAGTCATCAGAGAGGAGGGAGCCTCAGTTGAGAAAAATCTCTMCATGAGATTGGGCTATGGGCAAGTCTGTTGAGTATTTTCTTAGTTATTGTTGTGGGAGGGCTCAGCCCGTTGTGGGTGGAGTCACCTCTGGGCAGGTGGTCCTGGGTTCTATAAGAAAGCGGACTGAGCAGGCCACGTGTACAAGCTCCTAAGCAGCACCCCTCCACGGCCTCTGCATCAGCTCCTGCCTTCAGGTTCCTGCCCTGAGTGCCGGCCCTGATTTCCTCCAGTGATTAACAATGATGAGGAAGCACAAGCCAAATAAACACTTTGCTTTCTAACTTGCTTTTGGTCATGTGTTTTATCACAGCAGTAGTAACCCTAACTGGGACAGTGGCAAATGCCTTTACCAGCCGAGCCATTTCACTGGCCCAGAACTTTTCAAACTGTATAAAAAGGGGAACAGTTATCCTCCTAAACCTCACCACCTGGGCAGAGCACTGTTAAAAATCCCAGCACTGTGAAAATTCATCCTGTGTGTAACATCATGCACACCCAGACATTTACACTGCCAGGTCTCAGAGAGGATTTTCCAGCTTCTGCTTCTCTTGAAGAGGCTCATCCCCACTTAGTTCTTCCAGAGAACTTTGAAGCCCCCCTCCCCCCACATTTTTCTACAAACTCCAGAGAAGTTTGGATTCTCTGAGATGACTCCTACCTGTGGGAACCTGTGTGTGCTCGTGCTGGGGTGCGCGCATGCGCGGGTGCCGCATGCTCGGGAGTGTGCGAGCGCGGATGCACGTGCTCGTGTGTGTGATTTTTCGTGGGGATTCGATGCTCAAACTCAGGCCCTCATGCTTACATGGTATGGGGGGGCTGTTCTTGCTTTAATTGATTTTGGTTTTTCAAGGCAGGTTTTTCTGTGTAGCCCCGACTTTCCTGTAACTCTCTCTGTAGACAAGGCTGGCCTCAAATCCAGAGATTCCTCTGATAATGGCTATTCTTGGTTGTCAATTTGACTACATCTGGAATTAACTACAACCCACGTGTCTGGGTACACCTTTGAGGAATTTCTTTTTCTTAATTAAATCCTTTGAAGTGGGAAGACCCACTTTTAATTCAGGTCTTTTAAGATCAGGAGGTACACCTTTAATCCGGATCTAGTGAGGTGGGAAAACCCACCTTATCTTGGTCACACCTTCTGCGGGAATTCTAAATAAGGACTCGGAAGAAGGAACCTCTCCCCTGGCCTGCTTGTGCCCGCTGGGAGGTCCATTCCCTCACTGCACTAGATCCTACTTCTGAAGTCCATGAGGCCGGATGGTTGGACATTGCATTGGTAGACAGCCATTGTTGGACTGGCTGGACCACAGTCCTAACAAAGCCCCCCCTTTCTTTCTCTGTAGATTCATTCTATAATTCTGTTGCTCTCTAGAACCCTGACTAATACACATGGCAAAACACTTTACCGACTTAATCATTTCTCCAGCCCTCGAGCACCGATGCCCAGGACTAGCTTTGTTGTGTAGCTTTGCATTTCATAATCCTATAGGTCTCTCTCTCCCTCTCTCTCTCTCTCTCTCTCTCTCTCTCTCTCTCTCTCTCTCTCTCTC